>VURO01013208.1:14778-38093 GCA_015108175.1 Pelvicachromis taeniatus
CAAACAAAACAAAAACCCAAAACCAAACCAAACAAACAAAAAACAAACAAAAAAAACAAACACAAAAACAAAAAAAAAAAAAAAAAAAAAAAACAAAAAAAAAAAAAGAAAAAAAAAAAAAAAAACCCCCCCAAAAAAAAAAAAAAAAAATACAATAAAATAAAATAAAAACTAGCAAAATACTTAGCTAGCCACAGCTTATTTTTTGCAAAGTGCCAATGAGTCTGACTGACATTACAAGTTGCTGGAAAAGTTAATTTTAAAAACACTTAACTGTTTTTTGTGGTTTTGATTGGCATAAATAAAGACCATAATGGCACAAACACAAACTGCACCCAAAGTATCCAGAACGTTGTTTTTCTCCCAGGAACTTCAAAGAACTAAAACCTTCCTTCGGGCCACTGATCGCAGTGCCGCATTATGACATGCAAAATTTAGACAAATCAGTCCACTGATGGTAGACTTTTATAAAACAACAACCTGGTCAGAACTTGACTGTCTTTATCTCTTTTTTCTGATTTCTGCATGAAAAATTGTACACACACGTTTAGCGACAGGGTGATGTCGCGGTGACAAAACTTTGGCAATCTGTCACCTTTCTGCCAGGCTGTGTGGATGTGCTTATTAGCCCTTTAGTGCACTTTGAAATAATTTATGCATTAATTGACTAAACTTGGTTTGACTTGGTGTGTATGATGTTCATAAAGTGACCATGGCACCAGCTGTGCTATAAAACTAAGTTAAAACCAAATTTAAAATTTCTCTTGATGGTGGTTCTTACATAGCGCTTCTCTCTGTAACCTGAGCATTCAAAGTGCTTCACACTACAAGTAATGTGATAGGCTGAATGATTTCACTTACTGCAAGTCTCTGCTGCCTCATCAGAGCCATCCGGACACTCTGTATCCCCGTCGCAGCGCCAGCGTCCTGGGACACACTGCCCATTTAAACAAGCAAACTCTGCAGGGGCACATGTTTTCCTGGCTGCTCAGAGAGAGACGCACAGACAGAGCAGAACAGAAGACAGGATGTCAGAAAAATGGTTAAAACCATGGATAGTCTTCAGCAGAACTTGATTTCTGTCATAAAATTGGTAGAATTATCAGAATCCCTGCAATTATTCCCCTCATCAGCCATCAGTCACATTCTTACACTATTCCTGTGCAGTTCTTTATAGCACGTGCTCTCCTTCCAGATATCCTCCACTAATTATCAACACTTTCCCCATTTTCACGACTTTTATTCATTGCACTGCCTCTCCCTCCGCTTTCTTCCTCCCCCTCCCTCAATCTGCTGATCTCCAAAAACAGTCTAATCTCTCCTTCAGGTTTCCCATCACAGAGCAGTGAAATGGATGTTGATTGCCGAACACTACAAGCTCAGGGAGGTTAAACCTTTTACCTTGCAAACCTGTTTACTACGGAAAGTTACACGCCAGCAAGGCCACGGGCTGATAAACATGTCAGGCGTGCTGAGAATTGGAAATCAAAAAAAATGTGTCAGGAAAAAAAAGGCCTGTTTAAGTAAGAAGAAGAAAACTTTCACCAACAGCCGAGAGCTTTTCACTGTTATCATCCAAAAAAGTCACATCAACTTTGTTTAAAGTGTAACGTAACACATGAACTCTTGACACATACACACACACACACACACACAAAATAAAATTTTTAAAAAGTACTCTCCACTTGTAGCACCGAAGCTGCTAGTATTGCAAGAGAGTCGGATTCAGGCAGAGGGCAGAGCCATTCAATTTCCTCAGCTGGACCTGTGGTACAGTCTAATAAATCACTGGCTAAAAGCCCTCAGCTGCGATCGGGTGGTGCTGTTACACTGCCACGACTGTTTCAAAGCTGGCTCCCATGTTGGCACTGATGTTTCAAATTAGATATAGCATTTAGAGTTGTCCTGGGAGCTTAAGTCTAGCTGAGGGGCTGTAACGAAATAGAGAAAGATTTTTCAAGAGTCTTTCCTAGCTGTGCTCCTACTACTGCAACTTCTTTCTTGACCTTGGTTTTAGTTGCTGTTGTCAAACACTGGGCAAAAACTGTCTCTTTCTCTATGCCACAGCTACAGGTGAAGTGAACACAGTAAAATCTTAACCATAATAAAGAAACGTTTAGTTCAAACAAACCATTAGGTCAAACACTGTGAAGGACTTCAACTTCAGCTCCTGCACCATAAGCAATATGCTTGTAGTTCCAATAAAGAGGTAAGTAGGGGAGCAAAGGTGGAGAAGCAAGAGTAACATTTAAATTGCACCACATTGGGGGGATACACTGCATTACTTTGCATTGATTGCACCATGTACTGTAATGTAACGTCATGCATTCTATACTGAGCAGTGTGTAATTTGCATGCTCGGTACTGTGTGTGCACTTTTATGGATGAAAGCCTGCGAATGTCCCAAATGTACTTATTATATTATTTGAATTTACCACCAGATTCAAATAATATAATGTCTGTGTCCTTTACAAATTTACTTTGGGAGAAAAGGTGGAGTTTATCTTTATGCTGACACTGATATGCACACATACCACTGTGCTGAAAAGTTTGTGTTACTTAAAATAAACTATGGCAGTGCCTGAATATTTCACAGTATTCATTTGTGGGGTAGTTGTTCAATGCTGTTTTTCGCATGCAGCTGATTGACTGCACGCCCACCTCAAAGCAGTCAGCTGTCACCAAGAAGCACTCAAATAGGAACCTGCTTGTCTCTAATTCTAATGTATTGTAATTGTAAAACCTGTTAATTACCCTGTTCTCTGATTTCTCCTGTGCCTATTGTCAGTGCCAAACCAGTAACAACTCAACCTGGCCTGCTGACATTATTAGAGGAAATTATTGAGTATGTAACAGGGTCGCTCCAATAAACATGCATTTCAGCAGTGAGTGTGTTTTTCGCAGACCGCTGTCTCATTAACTTGAAAAAAATTCTAAATTAAAATTGGTTCTCGCCTTTTCCTTCCAAACGTTATGAGCTCACCCTATTACATTACTGAGACAAACACTCCCCTTTCTCCATGACTCCCCCTCTCTCCTCCTTTTGTTCTTTCAACCGTAGGTCGTTGCTTCCTTTTTTCTCAGCTTGTGTAAATCCCAGGCCTCTAAGTTTACCACAAAACAAAGCAAAAAACCCTTTGATGGTTATTTTTCTTGAGTCACTTAAAGTGTGCTGGTTTTCCATAGCGGCGCTTAAGTAGCTTAAGTGACACATGAGTCCTCATTAGGAGAGCAGTAATGCGGGCTTTCACTAAAGGTGAAGACAGACAATATGTGGCAAACAGGGATTGCGATATCCTTTTAACCTATCTTCCCCTCAAGTGTATAAACTCATTAGCAGTGGGCACACATCACTTTAAAAAATGCAAACTGTGCTTCCCGCAACACACATGCATATTTCTAAAATATATCATCACTCATGTAGGTTTGGCAGGGTAAAGAAGGAAAAGATACACAGAGTACCCACGGGCATAATACAAGCTTTAAAAGGTACCACACCTCCTGCAACAGAATAATTAGACTCATCAGATCTTCCCTACAAATCCTCAAAAAAAGCCAGAGCACAGTGAATGTTTAATTCAGTACCAAGTTGAACATTTTTAACTTCCCAAACAAATCTTTTATTCCTTTGCATTCAAATCTCTGGATGGGTATTAATATCGTGTTAATTAGTCTGACTCCCGTGAGATGAACGACAAGAAAGATGGGGCACAATGAGAACCTAAGGCTCTGTGGTACGCTGGTTAAGGGTGTGCTTAAGACTTTATTTGATCGCATGACGAAGTCTTTGAAAATCTCAGGCTGATCCAGTATGTGGCCCCTGCAGGTCAAGCGTGCCCATGTCACGCAGTTTCTTGCTGAGAAGCTGAGCTTCTTACTCGGTACAACTGAGCCTGCGACTCATTTCAGTCAAGGTCTACAGGGGCCATGGTTCACTTGGCAATAATTACTTAGGCCAGCTCATGCCATCTGCTTGGAATGACTTTCTGTTTTAATTAGGGAACATTTTAAAATGTTAGGCTCATGGGGCGTGGGGACCATGAGGGTGGGCTGAAGGGGAAAGTGACAAGAGAATCAGAAGGAGGCAGGCCATTAGATGGAAAGCTGAGAAATAACAAGTGAATAATAGCGACAAAGAATAATGGTGACAAACCGTAATAATGCTTTATGGATTCCTAATGGACACTGTTTACTGTATAGAAACAGGCAATATTACTATACTGCATTTGCCAAAGAAAGCACTTACTGAACTTAAATCCCCTTGACATGGGCTACACACACCTACTCACCCGCATGCAGGCGTACACACTGAAAACAGTACGTCTCTTTGTTCATGTATAAATGGCAGACAATTACACAGAGGCACGCCTCTCGTACATCTGAGAAAATCCAAAAACAAAAGCAATCCACTGTTGTGTGATTCACATGTTGTGAGCATTACAAATGGGATGTGACACAGAGAGAATGAAGGTGCTGTACAGGGGAGTTCACCCAGCCATGTTATGTCTCCTAGAAGAGGTACAGTGGGAAGGAGCTCTACGCTCTGGCAACCCCACCTGGAACCTCCTCCTCTGGGGCTGATGTTGATAACATTTCACTGCTTCAGTTCCCTTTCATCTTTCTTAAAAACCATTCAAGTGGATGTGTTTGGCAGGCCTCTATGAAATATTGGTTTTGTTGTTACATTTGGCTGATGCTGAGCTTTATATGAATAAGAGTCAGTTTGGCTCACTGCTGATGTGACTGATATATGATTTTCCTCAGTGGTGGGGGTGTCAGTGTATTAACTGCAATGAAATATGCTCTATTATTCCTTGAGGAGCTAACAAGCTTTAAACGTTGTTGTTGTTTTTTTACTTTTAATGCAAGATAGCTACGTGGCTAAAACGATAGCAACGACATCATTGGTCACTCGGCTGGTCCAACATGTTGGCCTGGAAGGGATTTTCCCCCTCTTTGTGTTTATATTCTATCATCCTTTACCTGCAAAACTAATAATATTCTTGTTAGCCTGAGTGTCATGTCAGTACTGTCATATTAGCATCTTAGTTAAACAAGCTAAATTTTTTAACTCTTAATGTTGTCAATTTCACAAATGAACTACACGACTATACTATGAGAATCAGGTCAGAACTATAGATTATCTAGATTAATATAGCATTTGTGACTTTATCTAGTGGATTTTGGACGCCACATTTAGCCACCACCATGTCGGATATTTTAGAACGAGATGTGACAATAATTGGTTGAGAGGACGCTTTCAAGCTTGGCTATCAGAGATGCACATATTGGCTAATGAATGCTAACATACTAACAAAACACTAGAATTTCACCCACAGAACTCACAAAACTGAGTCACAAACTATACCACATAAGCCATATTATTAGTCAAATCTGTTGGAAATGCTACAAAATGTCATTCAATTATCTACATATGATTTTTAAAGGGCTCCATAGAGGCTAAAACAATTTCAACATGGAAGTTTATGGGGATTGACCCCCTTTTGAGGCCAGCCTCACATGGCACGTACAGGAATTGCAGTGTTTGGCACTTCTGCATTGGCTTCATATTTCAGCCCTGAAAGCAGCCAGCTGGTCAGAACATACTTCACTGATGCCTGTTGTCATGTAGCAAACATGAGATAATCATCATCAGACAGTCTCACTACTAAAAACACTGTCTGGTTTAGGTAAAGAAGCTGTCAGAGTAGAGTGTGTAATAGGCGGTTAATGGCTTGCTGGAAAATTAAAACCTCTAGATTATTACCTGAGCTAGTCTTACTTCAGCAAAATCAGGCATGGCACAGTTTTTGTGTTACAGACCGGAGAGGTTAAAAACTGTTTAATATTTGTATTTTCACATGTACTTCTTCTAGGAAATATGCAGAAAAGTGCAGTTTCAGCAGATATGTGATACCATCTTATAACCCCAATTCCAAAACAGACAGGACACTATATGAAAAATGTAAATAAACACAGAACTCAATGATCTGCAAATCTCACGAGCCCATGTTTTATTCACAATAAAATATAAAAACATCAAATGTTTAAACTGAGACATTTTAGCTCATTTTGAATTTGATGTGAGCAATTTATTTTAATAAAAAAGAGACATGGCAACAAAAGACTGGAAAAGTAAGTAGTAATAAAAAATAAACAGCTGGGCAAACATCTTGCTAATTAGGTTAATTAGTAACAGGTCAGTAACGTGACTGGGTATAAAAAGAGCATCTTAGAGAGGCCGAGCTTCAAAGATCCAGTTTACAAAAAGCTGGATGTCCTTGATCTTCGTGCCCTCAGGCTGGTTTTATGGTCCTGCAAATGCATCCGTTCACATATACTTTTTAGTCAGACAGAGTGGGGTGAGGAGTTTTCACCCACCCGAGACTCTTTCCCGTGTATTTCTCCAAGATCCTGACTGCACGCTGCTGGATGTGGATGACTTAAGCGTCTGCTGAATGGTGACTGATTGACAAGTGGGCCGGAACAGAAAAGCGGGCGACAGTGGAGTTCACCAAAAAAACTTAAAAAATCCAGAAATACAGTATGAAAAGCACAGGCAGTGGGTGCAGTGCCCACTTTTAATAGTTTTTAAACACTCAGTTTCACTTCAGCTCTTTAAATCTTATAACTTTGCTTTCCGTTGCGACTGGCTGACGGACCAACAACAGCACTAGTATGAGTGGCCCAAAGACTGGTTCTAACACATACTTTTTATACTGCCTCCAACTGACAAGAGAGCTCAATACAGGCAGATGGGCAGTCCCTGCAGTAGAGCGGACAGCGAACGCACTACCTATGCTCGACCGTGTAATCGGCTTCAGGAAGCTCAGCACTAACAACAGGGCTGATTTTGCCATGGAAATCACTGCATGTGCTCAGGAACTGTTTGTTTGTGAAACACAATTCACCGTGACATCCACAAATGCAGGTTATGCAAATGCAGGCTCTACTATGTAAAGAAGAAGCCATATGTGAACATGATCCAGAAATGCCGCTGTCTTCTCCTGGCCAAAGTTCATTCAAAATAGACTGAGGCAAAGTTTCGTCATCCGAAATTGAAATTCTACATATTTCAGACAAGAAAAACAGGATCACCTTGCATATTTCAGCAAGTCAGTGCTAAGCCACATCCAGCTGTGGCCTGCCTGCAGTCCAGACCTTTCACCAACTGAAAACATTTAGATCATAATGAAATGAAAAATAAGACCCAGGACTGCTGAGAAGCTAGAATTCTATATCACAGAAGAATTGGGCAACATTTCTCTCCCAAAAGTCCCCAAATTTTTTTGTGACATGTTGCTGCAATCAAATTCCAAATGAGATAAGATTTTTTAAAAAGTAAATTTTCACAGTTTAAAAAAAAATGGATCACTGCATTCTGTTTTTATTCATATATTATGCCACGTCACAAGTTTTTTTGGAAGTGGGGTTGTACGTCTTTAAATACTGGTTCAGATGATTTGGCATTTCAAATATTCACGACCTAAATTTGAGTTTTTTTATTAAGACGTGACATCATGTGACAAAAAACATGACATTCTTTTATTTCTATATGTTTTCGGGGATTTGAAGTAGTAAGAAAAATTGCACCCGGATTCAAAATACCAAGTAGGAAGTTTCAAAAAGCAAACCTTTCAGTGGGGACACATGGGCATGTGACTGAGTGAACATATTAATGTGCCGAGTCAAGAGCAGAGCACACTCAATTACTCAGTGATGCTCTGGAGCAATAAAGCAGACAGCTTTCAATCACCTGACATTCACACACATAAACACACACATAAACACACACATAAACACACACACACACACCTGACTCCTTGGAGGAGAATTATTTCTTCCTTCTGATTTTTTTCCACCATGAAGGATATTAATGACAGCACTTTCATTTTGGGGACCATGAGAAGCTTAATAGGTAACGCAGTGATAAGCACATTCTCCTGTGGATCAGAAGACAAATGGCCTCATTAGCTCAGAGTGAAGTAGGGGAGTGTTGTCGAAGCAGGAAACATTATGTATCCTGTTAGCTTAAACCAGCATGCAAATGACTAACCCTGCTAAAATTAATGGGATATCATGATAGCATACAAAATACAGCGTGGCATCGACAACACTTGGGACAAGCTGTTCCTGAAATTGTTTTATCGCGAATAATTTCAGGGTTTAATTAGATTCATTCTGGCATTTACATTACCTTTAACTGAGATACATGCCTGTACAGAAATTTAGCTCAGTTTTAAAGTATTTTTCTATGGTGACATATGCTTTATACATATATTTATTTATACACAGAAACTTAGAGCAGCAAACAATTTCGCTCTGTCAATAGAGGATGTCATTACATATTTTCTCCTGTCACTCAGGTCTGTGTGGTCAGTGGTGAGCCACTGGAACCAACAGGAAGATGAAAAGCCACACAGGACTAAGCTCTAGCTCAGCACTGGTTGATAGAGTATTGATCCAAAAAACACAGAGCCAAGTAGTGGCATCTACAGATTAAATCTTTCTTTTTTTCCTCTCTTGTGTGCTGTGCATTTCATCCTTTTGGACAAATTGAGCAAATCAAATGTTAAAGATAAAGCTAAAGGAAGGAGAATGGATTGATTACCCCCACCATGACCTACATTTCAGGGCTGCAACTTAAACGGCATGTCATAAAAGATGGTTGTTACTATTCAAATGTATGGTCATTTAAAGCTTCATAATTTGGGTCTAACTGGCCAGAAGATGGGCCTTGAGTTTTTGATCACCGGTATGACATTACAACCGTTATACCATTCTAAATATTAAGATAGAAGCTGTGATATCTAAACCAACGACAAACGTTTTCTTTAAATTTGTGAGGGAATGCATAATGATCCCCGGGAGAGGAGGATACAAACACAGGGCACAGAAAAATATCCCACATTTTTTATTTTGAAATCGTTCAGATATATATAGAGATAGAGATAGATAGATAGAGATAGATAGATAGAGATAGATAGATAGAGATAGAGATAGAGATAGAGATATATAGATATATAGATATATAGATATATATAGATATATATATATATATAGATATAGAGATATATATATAGATATAGAGATATATATAGATAGATAGATAGATATATATAGAGATATAGAGATATAGAGATAGATATAGAGATAGATATAGAGATAGATATAGAGATATATATAGAGATATAGAGATATAGATATATATATATATATATATATATATATATATATATATATATATATATATATATATATATATATATATATATATATATATATATATAGATATATATATCTATCAAACGATTTCAAAATAAAACAAGAAATGGTTTAAAACAAAGGGGTGCAAAGAGTTCAGGATTTTTATACCACAGACACTAAACTCATTAAAAGAAGATAAGCATACAGGCACATCAGAACCACTTTATCTGTTTCTAGGCAACTGCTTGTATCTATGTTGGTTCCGTAATACTGAGAAAATAGTCTCATGAAAATAAAGTTTCAGCAAAGCACTTCTATTTTAAGAATGGAGTCTATTTTTAATAGATGATCCAATACTTTTATTTAATCTTTGGCAAATTACATTTAATGTTCAATACTCATCACATCAGTGAAGTGGCATACAAGTCCAATCACACACGTAAAAACTGCACACTAAGGGACCGAGTAAGTATTCTGAAAAGCATGAACTCCACCACTCATTTCAGTGCTCAGTATTAATCAGCAACATTAAAATAATCAATAAACCTTTGACTGCAGGTGAAATAGCTATGTAAAAATAAAAAAAGTCATGCCTGACTTGTGGCTGATAACAATCATGTAAAGACTATCACACATCCAGAATTACTAAACTCATAACACTGTGACGCAGAATGCCGGAGGTAAGAGAGGCTACTTATTGCTGTTCATTGCCCAGCATTTCTTCTGACCTTGTGTACTGGCCAAAGACTTACACTGTGCTAATTATAGCCCTCAGCCTCCAAAAAGACATATTTTCTCTCCCTCCCCGTCAGGTCACATTGACACAAACACCACCTTTCTAAGCAAGAGACTAGGCAGCCTCAGATTAAAAAGCTCCTTGGTCACCTTTAGGAAGCCTGGGAGGGATTTTTTACTGAAGACTTTTTAGGTCCAGATTAGCTAAATCCCTAGAGATTTACCTTGAAGCCAATAGTATCATGGAGCAATATCAGACCGAAGTATAGTGGATTGTGCACAAGCATCTGTAAGAAAGCAACAGGACACATCTGGATCTTAGTTTCTCAATTGGTTTTCAAGCCTTATTTGGAGCTTTTCTTTTTTTTTTTCCATGCTCCTGTGACAGTCTACTGCCGTTTGATCTCCAAGCTCATTTATGAAGTATGCACGGGGGTGGACAGGCACACTCCCGTGTACACACTACCACAGAGCGACACACTGACAAATGTTGCAGAAATAACGCATACATTGGCGCTTACAAGACAAGCTTGCCAAGAAAAGCAAATACACAAATACAGGAGGACACACGTACACACGTACATCCCCGGCCTTCACTGCGTGATGCCTTCTCCATGTGTCTGACCTTCTGTTACAATCCTTTCTTCCTGTGTGTTTTTCCTGGTTTAGAGAAACAAAATATGGTTGATCTACAGCCATATGTCAACAGTTTCATCCTATAACCTGGCGCTGTCATTGGAATACATTGTGTCTCTATACAAAGTAAAGGCAAGTCCAAATTTGCAGAGAACTCAGCATGACATTCAGTGAAGCATGAAAAAGAGACATGAGCTGCTACGATCTTACTGCATTTTAGAAAGCAGCTAATTTCTACTTTGCACCATTTTAGCTCCCAGGATGTTGGTTGCAGACACAGAAACAGCACCTACCTCCATCTACACCACATTTATGAATTTATAGGATTGAAATTTTAGGTATAACTTATAATTTAGGAAAAAAAGATAAAAAAGACATCTGAATCTAAGAATACAGTGTACACCTTTTTTCAGACTGCACTGAACCTTCTTTGATAATGGTGTTTCTAGTGCTCATCTCATTATGGGGTTAAAACCATTACTGTACAAGTGGTTCTGCAGTTACACTTGGAGGTACAGGTACTTCTCTCCACCGTGTTCCCTATATTAAATCCAGCAGCCAGCTTGTGATTCAGCAGGGAGAACAATCAGACCCCAGGAGTGTCAGAGAGGAGCCCAGAAGACATTACCAGTGAAATATGAAAGACACAGCTTCAAGAGTAAAGCTGCTAGAAAAAGTGATGGGAACCACACAAGAAGAGAGTGTAACGAAGGGCATGAAATGAATGAGTCTGCACCAGGTAGAAATGAGTACATCTTTGATGAACTGCCTTGTTTCATGTGTTGAATGTGGTTTGTGTTACATCAACGTGACATGAATGTCCCGCAGGCAAGGTTTTAACAGCAGGCGTTTGCAGGAACCAGCCCCCACTGCTGTCTCTAAATCCACGGCAAGGGTCAGATTATGCCCACTTTTCCACAGTTAGAGCTAGTGAATGCAGCCCCAAATACTACTTTTATCAGAAACAAGCAGAAAAACAGGAGCCTTCAAAATAAATCTAATCCTACTAGACAGATGGAGTGGCCTCTAGTCTTAAGATAAAATGGTGAAGGCTTAACTTTTGATAAATGGCTGATTCTCTGACCGTTCACACACAGAAACAACAACCTTGGCAAACCATTTAAAAACATTACATAAGCAACCACTGCAGATAACAGTGCAATGTCAAACAAATGTGGTAAAGCACCTGCTTATTGCCGTAAACTATCAAAATAAGGTGCCCTCCAAATGAACGAAGACAAGCTGGTTGCTGTAGTCTGTCACCTGCACCAGAGTTTTTTGGTTAATAAAGTCTCCCTGGTAGAGAAAACACACAGACACACACAGTTTTAGGACAGGTCCCTCAGCCAAACAGCTGACACCGTCACTGCTGCTCTTCCCCCAGAGCCTCTCCTGCATGCTTCGATAGAAATCAACACAGCAGCCAGATGCTACTTCCTCATAGCCTGAAAGAACACAGTCTGTGTAGAGTTCAAACCAAGATCCTTATGAACATAACTTATATAATCTGTAACGGTCATAACCTTTGGTACTGTTTGTGTGTGTTTGTTGAGTCCCTGGCCTTGCATTCCCCATCACAGCCTCATAACAGTTTACACAGAACTTTTCCTCAGAGATGTATCGATCACTCAGCAAAGCTTGACTGCACACATATAATATTTCTCTGCAATGTTTTGCTTCAAATTAAAGCTGTTCACACACCTTAACCTTGCAGGTATGCGGCAAAAGCACAGTTCTTTGCTATCAGTTGCTAATGGCACAGCAGGGGATTCAGAAGTTTGCTTGACGGAGATATTCAAGGATATCCCCGAATAGAAAAGGACAGCATTTCATACTCCCCAGTGTACAGTGAAAATCTCTTATCTTAGAAGTCCACATTTACAAAAACAGAGTCGATCTGGATTTCAAAACTGTAACATGAGCCTAAAAAAAGAAGCAGAAAGATCGAGGAAAGTTAACACAGTGGAAGCAGTTCACTTAGGAACATCAGCACTGTGAGTTTACAGCAATGCTCAGTGACTGCGACAGTGCACACGCAACAGCGTCAGAGTGTTTAAACATCTGAGCTTTAACAAATACCATCTGAAGTGTGCCTATAGTCCACCACACAGTAACAACAGTACTTAAGCGTTTAAATGCACATCAGAATCACTATAGTCAGTGTTATCCAGCAGGAAGGAGATACAGTGGCTTTTACAGAAATCTGAGAAAAAAAGCTATGATTCAAAAATGAGAGCCTGAAGGTGTATGTGTAGGGTTTTCTTTGTCTTATTTCTTCTTCTTCTTCTTTTTTCTTTCTCTTGGCAAGTGACACCAGAGTATGATCGTTGTATGTACACTAACAAAAAAGTCTGCGTTGTCTTATTTGAGAGAAATCTATGCCCTGACCTGTTATTTTTGCATTCTTGGGTATTTTACACCCAAATGAACACTTTTTTTAATCATAATTCTGATAATCTTCCTTCGGCTCTAACTAAATCCTCTTTGGGGGCCCATTCCTTTATGAAGTAAAAAAAAAAAAATCATGGAATGGAAATTAATTAAGACAATCCCAAAGCAATTTTGCCCTTCACTTGAAGAATCTCCTCTGAGTTTCAATGTGGCTGAAACACAGGAGACATTCCTCTTAACAATCAAAAGTAATTATAACTCCAGGACCAAATGCTATCATTCACTATTAAGATCTGACTGCCACAATTCATAACGTCTGCAACAATGAAATAGCTAGTGGGCATATCATTCTCAGGCAGATTTGGCAATGGGAAATATTTGCAACCACGATTTGCTGCCATTTTAGCCTCTCTGTTGGGCTGAAATTTGGCAAACCTGTACTTTGATGTAAATACTGACCATAAACTAGCATTATAGATGGCTTAAAACTAAAACAAGAACTTGAATTCAGGTCCCTGAAATAGCCTTTCTGCATATGGGAGTGTGATACCTGCTGTTGCAAAACAACTTCTAGTCCTATAGGACGCTATGGGAAGCAGCCCTCAGCACTGAGCTAAGTAAACACTTGGCTTCAGTCTTGTGATTTACACACTGTTATCCACCGAGTATGCAGTTCCACAGTCAGCCCTGCCTCACGCTCATCAAATCACCATGGTGCTGGCTCGAGAGTTCAAAATAGTCCTTCAAAAAAATCAGTGGGTGGCCATCTCTAACTCTGATACTCTACCAGTGGTACAATACAGTATTGTAGGTACCATTTTGCTACATCAACAGAGATCTGACAGTTTCATAGCACCTAAATTCATACCGGTATCCTTGCAGACAATATGATATTGCACAGCCCTAATGCTAGCATGCTAACAACAATTGTGGGCAACTTTTATACTAGTCCATGTGTGAGTTGTTAAAGAATTTCAGTGCAAAAATGGTAAACAGCTTCATGGTAGTGTTAGAAGAAAAGTCCCAGGATTATCATTTGGATTCATTCTTTGGGACAAAATTTCAGGACAACACATCCAACCAAAAATATAGACCAACAGAGCTAAACCATGGCTAAAAAAGCTGAGGTGAAAAGAATTTCCAGCCAGATTCAAATAGTATAATTCTAATTAATTATAAATATTACTCTTTCTCAGTGTAACAAGGCAAGTAAGTGATAAGTAAAATAGAGAGCTCCCTTGGAGATACGTCGCCACAATCATACAGAATATTTAGAGTGCAGTTACTCACTGTGTATAGTGTTTCTGAAACCACCGATCACTAGAATATTTGAATAATCTGAGTAAAACTACACCTTAACTTACAGTCAAGCGTGTCTATGTGTCTTTTTTGACAGCTGTTAGTACAAAACTAAAATGCTTTGTTAATAAATAAGCTTGACTTTTTAGTCTTTTGAGTGATTTAGTGAGATGTTATGCCAAAGCCTGTAGTATTTTTCTCAGAGCAGCACCCATCAATGCAGGAATAAACTCTCCTATTAAGTTAAGCATTGCTTCAAGGACACCTTCAGGTTAGGTTTGAGCTATGAGGAGGAGAAAACATTAATTGAGAGCAAAATGATAGGCAGACTAAAGCAGGTGCAATCAAGATTGTAATTTTTTCTAAATGACCTATTTCACAGCAGCCAATTTGATAAGAAATAGGGAACACTGGGTAACATTAATCCAGCGTCTGCTTCAATTAGATACAGAACCTTAATGCAGTTCGGTAACGTTTGTGATTGCCTAGTATTTCAGTTGCAAAAGGAATGCTGCAAAATCCGTCTATAACATGAAAAGTTGCATCTGGGTTTTGCATCAATACAGGATCCAAGTGTAAACAAGCCCAAGAGCTATTTGTTACGGGCATTTGAGTCTCCGATGATTCTCTCATTTAGAATGCGGATCTTGTACTTTATAAATTAATCCACAAAAGCACTTGCGGGCAATCTATATTATTACATTCCTGTTTCCGTATGTCTTTAAAAGCCTTTAGAAGGGATGATGTCTGGTCTCATTAGTCTACTTTCCAGTGGCCTTCCATTAAGCATCTTGAGTTTATAATACTGGATTTAAGAGTAAGTCAAAGAGTGACTTGTCACTCTCGGTTACACAGCAACCAAATGTATTAAGCGAGCCTACACCATAGTCAGTCCCGTATAAGGAAAAGTGTGCCCAACTGGATTATAATGTCTATACTAACCAGGAGGCTGTAATGAGAAATGGGAGATTAGCCATTTACCCTATGCACATCTCTGTTTTTCTTCTTCTCTCCTTCCTGTCTCTGGCAAAGACCTGATTCCAATAGCACAAGACACAAAGGCATCTGCAGACCAAATTTTCAGAAACACCCTCACTGGCCTGCAGACTAAGCCACTGAAATTGCTGTGACAAGGCACTGAGAGCAGATTTTACATTTCCCACTGCAGACGAAAATTAACATAACTGTAATACTGCCCGAGGTCAAATTTCTTGTTCTAGAAAGTCTGCCCCTAGCAACAAGAAAGTGTAATTAAGACATGCTCAGACTTTAATCCCAGCTGCTGTTTGAACATCACCCGACAGTTACATGCAAACATAACACGCGCTCACACGCACATTCGCCCACTTCTGCACACGTCTGAGTGGGCTGTCTGTTTCTCTGTTTCTAAATGCATACATTTTTTTTCTTTCTTCTTCTTACACACAAACAGCACACTGGAGTCAGGCAGGAAGAACAAAGTCACAGACACCTATTGATGGACTCTGTGAGAGCTGATATTCTTAAGTGTGGACCCACCAAATACCTGCTGTCCAATCAAAGGATCCTGAACCAACCCATCACAGAAACAGATTACTCAAACTGTGACTAAAGGCTTCCCCCCTCACCACCAACGCTTCTCTGTGTTACCCGAGTGGCACAAAGCAGCTTCTCATAGTGCCATGCGCATGAAATAAGCTGTGAAATGCTTTAAACGTAATAATTATTAAGAGACTGAACACACCTCAAACCCCTGGGGATCACAAGGTAAGATGTGGTCTGGATGTTTGCTACCTGGAGAAAATCATCTGGAGTTGTAAGTACACTGGGTAAATAATTCATAGATAAATCCAAAGAACCTCACATTACTCTCAAAAGATGCAACGCTATCTCAACGCACTGCTCTTTTTCTCTTTGCAGTAAAAGACTATTATATATATATGCATCAGCATGAGCAAATACACTACATCTTCGACTGAGTGTCTTTGAAAAAGCTGAAAGTGACAAAGCAGCTAGACTCTTTACCACAGCTTCTTTCATGCATGCAAAGCTCAGATGGCTCCATTAAAAGCACGGTACACTTGTTACACATCAGAGATGTAGCATTTCGGTTGGCCTCATTTAAACTAATAGGAGAGAAAAGAAATGATTCATTAGCTGTTTTCATGATTCTTTCTTAAGCCTTACTGGGCTGAGGAAATATTACAGCAGAGTTGGTCTGCGTTCCTAAAGACGAAAATGTCACAACACTGATTTCATGCCAAACTGGGCAGATTAAACAAGTAACCGCACTCCATCACCCTTAAGGTCTATGGGAACATGCCAAGACTGTCAGTATAATATTGGTAATAGTTTAAGAATTTGGGACACTCACTGGAGAACATGTAAATCTTATACATAAAATGCATTGGTTAGTCTTTGCATTTACAAAGCCAATTTTACAAGGCCAGAGCATAAAGCAAATGCAAGCTTGCACATTTACGTCAACACCATGACATCATTTCCAGTGGGCTGTGTTAAATGTGTTGCAGCTTTACGATGCAACAGCATCCTCGTGTTGCATGAGGCGATTTAATGAAGGTTTTTTCTGGGGTATTTTCACTCCCATTTCTACCCCGTAAGAATATATGTGGTGTTTAGATTCAAAGTAGGCCAGGGTTCTGTACTGTATGCAAAAGTGTGGCTTCTGCTGTGTGGATACAAAGAAGTAATAAATCTTTGTGCCAAACTTTGCAGATCAGTAAGTGAAAATGCACTGTAAATTATTGATTTCATGGTTTAGTATGAGTCACATACAGAATGGGTAGAAAACAAAAGAAATAAATGTGCACACTGGAATAATCCTGTAAGAAATACTGTTTCTTTAAGGTGAATATTTTATTTTTCAAGCTTGAGCTCACCAAACTGTATGCAGTTAATGGGTTTCCTGCTAGGATTATAACTAACAATAAACTACACTTTGCTAATAATAAAAAATATATATTTTTTAATGGAAGCCACTTACTGGTTTCACAACAGGCCATAAAACCGATGTTGCTATATAATCCATGAATAACACACATACATGCATTTTGGTTTTAGCGCTTGAACATATATAGGCAGTTTGCAGTTCCAGTGCCCTGTTTGTATTGTTTGAGAGAGAGTTTGGAGGGAGAATTCAGAGATGACAGGAGGACTGGTAACACAACAAAGCAAGGGGGAGTTTGCCTATATTAATATCAGCAAGGCAAAGCATCAAGAGGAAAGGTTTTTATTGCCTAAAATGAAAAGAGTGGGTTGTCTGGACTGATTGCAAACAGGCTGATGGAAGCGCACAGTGCCTCCATCAACCTTCATGTGCAATCAACAAATGGACCAGGCTAGCATGTTTAAGACACATGCTACACATCACTATTGGTAAGCTACAATGTAATCAGTCTTGTCCAAGCATAAATACTAGCACAACAACCCAGATTTGATTGTTTTTGTGTGTCTAATATTGTAATCACCACCTTACACATCATCTTACAAGACACATCTTTCTTAAGAAATGTTCCCTATATGTTACATACAATTGAAAAGTGATAGAATATTTTGAATAGAGTATCCCTAATAATTTTGTAAAACAGTGATATAACAGCATGACTGAAATGTAACACATTGACTTTATATATTCATATATTTGAACCCCCAGCGTAAGCTGCTTTGCCACTCTTTAACTTAAAGTTAAAGACAGAAAATGGGATTCACACATCCTTGATAGTAGAGCAGGAAAGCTGCATTAATGCCAGGTGTTTCCAGCAGCCGGGCTGCCTGAGCCTGAGCAGATGTTCTGCAGTGAGTGGCTCTTCTTTCTTTTAGTGTTGTACTCTTGCTCGAGTAAGAGCTTTGTCTCTGTTAACTTTGTGATTTAGTTGTCTTCTTTCTGTGCAGAGTGCAACAGAAAACTCCACCTCAACTTTCACCTCTCTGAAGGAGAGACTACAGCTGATTTCTAATTGGCTGTGTGTCTTATCGGCTACACTTTATCTGATCTGCATCACAACAATAACACGGCAAAACAACCACTCTAAAATCAATGACACTGCAGCACTCTTCATCCCTGCCCCCACGCCTTGCCCCGCACCGCAACGACACCCTCCTTGGCTCTGCCTCCTCTTTCTCTCCTTTTATTTCTCTAAGCTCGGCATCAGTCTGGTTCTTTTTTCTCCTGTGATCCATGTCACAAGAGATTACATCATTATCCGTTCACAAAGGGTATGCACGAACCAATAAAATAGACCACATTTTCATTTCATGTGAACTCAATGCCTTTCACTGTGTGGCCAGTGTGTGTCTTGTGCATCCATACTATGTGTGTGTACGTGTGATCGGCCAATGGCTATGCATTTAAAACATATCTATCTCTAGGCAGAGCTTAGCCGCTCAGCTTTGATCGCAATATTCCTGCCGGAAGCACACAAGGTCAAGTGCGGCTCAGACAAACCATCTGCTAGCTAACGTTTCCCACTTCTCTGCTCGCATTTCCAACCACTTCCAAGAAAACTTTTGCTCGAATGCTAAGCCACAACTTTTGTGTTAACACACACAGACAGGGTGAATACCAAACAGGCATTATGTCATTATATATGATTAAATTAGAAAGCTTATATTTAAATCATATCTATGATTTAAATATAAGCTTTATATATTAAACAGGCATGACTGACCTTTTCTGAAATGAGATCTACTTTCTCCTTCTGGCTGCAGAAATCTATTAAAACCTCCACACAGCAGTGTGATTAAACATAAAACATGATGGTAAAATAAGTTTCATTACAAATTCAAAACCAAGTTATAGCTTCAACATTTTGGTAAGATATTTTACTGTGTGTTTTTACACATTCATAGTTAATATCTAAATCAAAACAGACCCCAGCAGGTTTGCACAGCCCAATTTTTTGTGTGTGCAGACAGAATATTTTAAGGAAAACTAAATAATCTAATTGGGTCTGCTGCTGCTGCTGTTTTCAAATGCACATTTTACATGAGTGAAAGCATCTTTCTGAAAATCTTTGATGTGACTAAGGCCTGCAGGGGACAGCAAAACAAGTTACTCTGCAGAATTGATCCCTGCTCTGATCGAATGGTTATGTTACATTCCACTTGTCAAAAAATTGTTCAGATCTACAGTACAGATCTAGCAGTCTTCAGTCTAGACATTTGATTAGCCCATGTAAAACTATTTTTCTGCTAATTGGAAGGTCGGTGTTGCAGAAAAATCATTTGATAGTCCACATCTGTACAGATTCAAGGCTTCTCTTGCCTAAATCTCTACTGCTGAGAAAATTAGTTCAAGTCTTATTCCAATTTGTTATGATTGTTCAGGTAATGCGATGCCTGACACAATAAACCCCTCATTTAACTTAGGCTTAGCTCTCACATTCGGCAGAAATTTAATTATATGTCATTCCTTAAGAGGAGAAGGAAGCTAATAGCATTTCCTCAGGCTATGGGAAATTAAATATCATCATATTTAGTCAAAACTAGAATTTTCAGACCCTTCCTCTGACATCTGAGGCCTTTTTAAGCAATTTATGTTAGGGTACCTGGGTCTAGTGGGTGGCTGTAGCTCAGGTGGTAGAGTGGGTCACCTCCTCACCGGAAGGTCGGTGGTTCGATCAAAGGCTCCTCTAGTCTACATGCCAAATATCCTTGGGCGAGATACTAACCATGTTTGCCTACTGGTGATGGTCAGAGGGCCCGGTGGTGCCTGTGTCCGGCAGCCTCGCCTCTGTCAGTGCGCCCCAGGGCAGCTGTGGCTACAATGTAGCTTGCCATCACCAATGTGTGAATGACTGATTGTAGTGTAAAGTGCTATACAAATGCAGGTCATCTAGTGACCCAGTGGTTTTGATTTAGTCCGTGCAGTGTGTCTGGTTTTGCTTTCCTTGTCTCGTTAGGTCTGATTTGTCCCAGCTGTGTTTCCCTTCTGTCTCCCATTCCCTGAGTGCTCCCTCTGTGTATTTAAACCCTGTGTTTTCTTTGGTCTGTGTCGTGATCTCCGTCATTCTGCACCCTAATCCAGCCTAAAACGTTAGCAATGGTTAATGTTACATAAATAAACTTAAAGTTACTTAAATTATCTCAAACAGTGAAGTCAGTATGCCACCTAACAGCCTTACTAACATTTCAGTGTGTCCAAAATATAATGTTAACTTTTTTAATAAATGGTCACCACAGTATTAGTGAGTTAAAGTTACTTTTAAATAAGGGAGTTTGTGTTTGCTCAATATAATTCTGAAGTTGCCATCCATGCAGTGGGATTTTGCTTGTTATAAGTGTAACCACTGTTTGGTCCCTGTTTCTGGAGATTTTAATGGCAGCTGCATTCTCCACACTTCATTCCGAGCTACACACACTGTTCTGATAGTTGCTGCAAAGGTGGAAACATGTAGGCAGGTGGTATGATTCAACGCAGTGACAGTCCGCATGCAAAGCTTCAACACTGTGATGGTGGCGATGTAATGAGTCAGTATGTAGCTGGGCAAAAGGAAGCGAATGTGGCCTGTGTGTGCAGAGGTGACACTCATACTTCATCCGGCTACATTGAATCATCAATAAAAAGAAAGAGACCGAGGGCTTTGGTTGCTGTGTCATAGCTATTTGTTCATCGTTCCAATTTACTACCGCACACAGTGCTGACACTCTGTGTTGCCCTGGCCTGACTTCAGAGATGCATAATATCCTCAGTAGTTCTGTGATGAATATGTTTACTCATCCAAAAAAAAAGATAAATCAAAATAAAGTAATACTCACAGCCACAATCATCCAATCCCAACATTGTCGCAGCTGTCAGAAGAGATTCATGAGCATGGCTGTTGTGTCACATGAAGTCGCATTTTTCACCAAAATGAGTCACAAGTTGCTAAGTGCCACAGCTCTTGCAGTGTGTTCCAACATCATCCCTTGTGGGTCTGTTTTTGGGGTTTTTTTCCTGACAGTGATTCTGGATGAAAGGCGCTGTCTGCCTGGATGCCAGCAGCCCCAAGGCCTGGGTTCACAGAGCAGGCAGCCGCTCTCCAACATCCAGCCTGTGTCTTATCGATTTTCAAACTAACCTGGGTTCATTTCACTGCCACTGAATCACTTTTATAAAAACTACAGGGACGTGTAACAGAATCACTTTATCAGTTACAACAAGTAGCCCAGATCTCAAACAAAATTTCACCCGATGCACTGATAAAGTTCCCGACCTAGCCACCATATGTAACTTCCAGTACTTTAAGCACAGTTTTGGAGTTTACAGGATACATTTTACTGCATTAATTTGCAGAAAAGCTCTAAATATGAGCCGTGAGAGGTGTGCTATTAAGATCCTACATTTAAAATATCATGGGTTAAAGGGTTTACACAATATGATTAAGATGCCAACCCTGTAAAGTTTTCATTGAATTTACAATACAATTAAATATTGAAACCAGAACCTAGTGTTAACTCCACAATAAAGATTCTTCTGCACAGACTTTAGCTGATGAAGTTATTTTAGTGCCTCAGAAGTATTTCAATACTTCAACAGAATTGAGTCGAGACACACTGCTAAGAGCGTCCCCGGAGAAATATCAGCTTTTTATCCCTTGAAATAAACACAGATTTTTGGGAGGTGTAATCTTTAAAATGATACATACAAATGGTTTTCACCGAGGTGAAGGCACTAAAAGACAAGTGGAATAGGGGATAAATATGTGGCAGATGATGGGAAGAGGCTGAGGCTGAGTGATGTTTTATACCCCCACATTAATCCCCTCTCCCTCGCTCTGCAACGTTGTGTAACGACACACACTAATCTGAGATAATAGCTCAATTGAAGCTGCAGACTTCTTAATGATCACTTAGGGCAAGCTGGCTTGGAGACATGCAGATACAGGGCAGTAGGCCAGTAGGACCAGCAAACAAGCAAATAGTAATACATAAACACACACACGCACACACACGTGGATAAGTTAGCAAGAAAATATCTGCTTAATCTGTAAAACCAGAGATATTACAAGAGGAAGACATATGAGCTTATTGTGTTGTTGCTCTGACGCTTATGAGCAGTCGAGGTTCACAACAGTTATAACTATATGGCAGCACATACATCTAGTTCTTATTGTAATAAAGATGTAGGTAAGTTAGGTACTAGTAGCCTGTCACAAAGCACCAAATTTTTTTCCAAATTCTTTAGTTGATTTGGTGATTCCCAACGAGCTATAGTCTGCAGTGTATGCTTTGTTCAGGAACCTGGATAAGTAGAGGACAACAGAAGAAGTACCAGGCCTTAAACTATACAGAGAAGATGAACATTGTCTGAAAATCAGTTCCTTAAGAAACAGGAAAAAATCCATCAAAGGACGCAGGACCTGAGAGATGCATCTGGCCTTTCAGTTGATCTATCTACCGTTCACTGAAGCCTCATCAGAAATGGTCTCGGTGGACGCGTGACTGTCAAGACGTCATTCTTAATCAAGGGAAACAAGGAGGAGAGATGGAGGTATATTCAGAGGGTGGGAGTCAGGTACAACACTGTGTGTCTACAGCCATCTATAAAACACAGTGGGAGCTCTGTCACAGTTTGAGACTGCTTTTCAGCCAGTGTGATTGTAAATCCTGAAAAGATTGATGAAGTAACTATGCATAGTAGGAATCTCATTCATCCATTCATGTCCTTTATTATTTTGATAACAAGGCATTTAAGAAAATTCTAGCTACTACCATCATTTACCTGAGCTCCAGTTAATTTTCTCACTTTGACATGAACACAGAAAAGTACTATCAGATTTTGATCGACCATGCAATACCATGGTGGCATAAAGAAAATGTTTGACTGGCTTCGGCCAATGCATTAAAAGCATATCAAGATAGAAAAACATTCAGTGCAACACTATAAGTAACGATCTGCCTCCCCAGACGCCCGACCTCAACATTATTGAAGCAACGTGGGATCATCTTGCCAGAGAACTGAACAAAAGGCAGCCAACATCCAAAGAAGTGTCTCTAGAATAGAGAACTATTCCTGGAGACTACTTAAAGAAATGTGTTGAAGAATAAAGGTGATTATACCCAACATT
>VURO01013213.1:1165-23836 GCA_015108175.1 Pelvicachromis taeniatus
AAGAACTGAAAATGAGTGAAAAAAAAAAAAAAAGCAGCTGATGTCCAAAGAAAAACTTGGAAAGACATTCAGAAAGTCCAAAGAGCTATTGCTTAAGACCCCTGTAAAAGTGATAAGAAAAGTCTGGCTCTTTGGAAACAAAATACAGAGATAAGAGGGTGGCTCAGGACTTTTGAACAGTTCTGTAGCTCACCAGTTTTTCAGCATAAAAACTACAGTACACTGATAAACAATGACCATTAAAGAACACAACAGGCCATTAATACATGCGATATGTTAAAACATTTAGTTGCTGCATGTTTTCTCTTGTACTCTGAAGCCTCAGACTGAATTTACTTCTATGGGGGTTTGGTTATAAAAGCAGCCCTGGTGAGTGATCGTAATCCCGTTTGGGGCATGTATGCAGCAAATGTCCTACAATTACACTTGGAATTACATTTTTACAGTGTAATTTAAAGTCCACTTTGGGTGAAGCCCTTGTATTGTAAAACAAATCACTGGTTTTGATTCTCCAGACACTGTAAAGGCAGTAATGCATATGTAGTTAAAGTGCTAATAGGGAGTGTGTATACATGATGTGGCCCTTATCCTCAGCTGGTATTGCTTAGCATGAGAGGGTGCCGCCGAACTCTGTGCCTGATCTTTCAACACCTTTACGACACACAAAGTCACAAATGAGCTCTCAGCGCATAGGCTACAAAGCCTCAATGAGACATGTGCCTGCTAAGTGCATGGGGTCACATATATGAATGATTGAACAGGGAGTGTGTATGCATTAAAAAGACGAATTGGAAATGATACAAAGGATCAAATGAATTCATACAAAACAAAGAAAGTTGTCTAAAATTTGTCAAAAACACTCTGGGAAGCATTTGTCTTTGTGCTTGTGTCAAGTTCTCTGTCTCCTCCTTCAAGTGTCTGTTGTGTAAGAATATACAAAATGGAAACCATGTAATCCATTTCTGTGGGGCTGATGTGGAATTTAGCTTCACAGTAAACACGTTTGAAAGAGAGAAGCATCTCAAATTTTTATTTATGCTTGTGTGTGCCCTCAAATGCATTCCCATGACTCCCAATTCCATTTGCAACCAAAAGACTCTTTTCAATCAGTAGAGTGGATTCATATTGCCCTGGCCTCAGTTATGTCATACTCTATGTTTGTACTTATTGTTTTTCAGTGGATATATTATGCTGATTTAAAGATAAATCCATACATTTTCTCAGCTGCTTATCCAAATGGTAAGCTGCGTAAGAGCTTTAGCTTATCCCACCTGTCATTGGGCGAGAGGCTGGGCTTACCCTGGATACACTGCCAGTCAATCAGAGACAACAACTCTCACTCTCACAGTCACACCTATAGCCAATTTAGAATCACCATTAAGTCCCCAGTCACACGGGCCGAGAGACTGGTCGGTGACCCTTTACTTGTTTTGCATGCATCTTTGAATTTGTAGTTTCTAACAAGTTGCCATCAAGTTGCTGGAGATTGCAACCAGTTGGTAAGTGGTTTCTGGAGGTTGCTAAACAAAATTGGTGCTATACAAAAAACCTCTTTGTGATTGCTTTGATTGCTAGCAAATTGTCCATAGTTTGCATCAAAAATGCTAACTTGTCTAAAAACACTCGCCAATTACTTGTCGAGCAGTAAAAACATAAATAGAGAGCTTAACCTTAAAAGCACGGTGAGTACTTGGTGTTTATATGGAATGTGTGAACTGGTTTGCAAACTACAGGTGACCAAAGCAATCACAAGAATGTCTTTGGTGCAGCACCCTCTTTGTGACTGATTTCCACTAGCAACAGCCACCAACCACTCAGGAAATATAAATTTTTCCCGAACAACTAAAGGTTTCCAGCAGGTTGCTGATCTGTTTCTTGGATTATTTGACCGAGACCTAAGCTCACATGCATGGCCTTGGACAGGAAGGCTAGAAACTAGAAGCCTTCTTTCTGTTATGGAAGACTCAACCACTCCACCACTACGCTCTATGGTGACATAGTAACACACTCCCTGCCGGTGGCTGATTCCATCAACCTGTCAGTGCGTTGGTGGTTCTCAGTGTCCAGGGCCGGGCGCTCCGGTATGTACTGGCTAACTCCTGGTGGCTGCTTGGCAGGGCCTGATGCCCTCGACTCGGTAGGGCCTGGGGCTTGGTCTGTTCTGGCGCGGTTGGCTGCCGGCAGAGCCCACGGGCACGTCACTGCAGCCCCCTGTGGCTTCTGCATCGTGGTTGCTGGGTGACCCCACATCTGGGGCACCCCTGAGCTCTTTCCAGGAGGGTGGCGCAGTTGGCCCTCTGGTGCTCCTTCTTGGGCTCTCGTGCTCTGGGGGCCTCTGGGTGTCTGGGGCCTGGATCTCCTCCATGCCTGCTTCACGCCCTGGGGGGCGTGAAGGGTGTGGCTAGAGGGTGTGGCTCCCCACACCCTCTAGCAGATCATTACATGGAGAAACCTTTTGAATAAAAGTGCGCTCACGCACACAGGTGTACACATGGGTGCTCACAGACACAAACTATATCTTCCTTGGCCTCAAAGCACATTACGTAATGATCCACTTAGTAAAATAAATCGTTTGGGCATCTTTCTTGGCCTTCAGACAATAACTCTGATCGCTAAAGTACCAAATGGGACAGGCAGAAAAAAAAAAACAACAGAAGGAGAGGAGACTCATTTCCATAGATGTTAGAGAGCAGTCTCAGTTCCCACAATTGCACACAAATGTGTAAGAAGACACACTCTACACAAGAGGTGGGGTGTGTTTGTGGTTAGTGTTGTGGAGCTATCACTGGTTTATTCCATCATTTGCCAAAGCTCGGGGGGGTAATAAGGAATAACTGCACCAAAGCACCAAAAACCACACTAAAGCATTTCTGCTGAGAGAGTGAGAGAGAAAGAATGGAATGCAAAAGAGACAGCGAGGCAAACAGAAAATGAAAATTGACAAAACAGAACAAGCATCCATCCATCTCAAGGACAGATGGCTGCTGGGTGGCGAGAAATAAACGATAGAATGGAAAGAGCCGTAAGAAGTGTGACTACAATACTTCCATGGGGGTATAAAAGAGGGCTGGAATGGCCAGTAAATTAGCCTCATCAACAGTTTTAAAGAGTTCAAAAGATCAAAACAAAGCTCTCAACACAACAGCTTGTATATGGGATTCAATAACAAATGATGACATTAACAATTTTAATCTGAATGGCCTTACAGTTATAATACATGTTTTCTAGTCATGTCAGTCTTCTAGAAACTAATATATCTGCAGTTCTAAATTCTTGGCTGGACAAACAGATGCAAGACTAGAAACACAGAACTACACCAAAGAGAAGATGAAAAAGAGCTTTCACTGCACATAGACACCAAAAATACAAGACAAACAGCAGGCAAAAGTTCAAGGTGCTGAAAGAAATTTCTGTAAAAGTTCAATTGCTCTGACAAGGAAGGCAATTACCGCATATGCCATGCCGGTGTGTGTCACCGCTCTGTGCTGGATAATGAAGCAGAGAGGGCAGGGAGTTTAAAAGAAAAATATGAACAAATTACCTTTCACTCAGTTGGTTCAAACAAAGGTGCAGAAAGATGAATGACACCAGGAGAAAACAGGAGAAATTACTGGGAAAATTAAGAGAAAAGTGAAAAGCAAAGAAAAGAAAAGAGGGGGGAAGGGGACATCTATTAACATTACAGTAAAAACACAAGCTCTCACTCTAACCATGACATTTTAAAAGCCTCTATGAGGAATTTTAACTGTGAGGTTAAAAATTTAAAAAATACCAGAGCATGGTGTTTTTCAGAACTCATTGAAAGGGACCTACACAACTCCAGGACTCTTTTTGATGTAATTAATTGTGTCACAGAGGCTCCGCCAAGTGTAAGTATGGACCCCTCCCTGAAGAAATCTGAGTATTTTTAAATCATGAATAAAATTACTTGCAATGGGACTATCATCCCCTTTATTCAACGATTAGAAAAGCTGTTCACTTCATCTCGATCTATGGAAACTCTGACCGAGATGATTAATAAAATTAAGCACTCTTCATGTGCCCTGGATATCTTGCCTGTGTGGAAGTTAATGAATCTATCAGTCAACACATTCTGTCTGTTAAAAACACTGCATAATTGGATCATTTTAGATCCATTTCCAAACTTCCCTTTCTCTCCAAGGTATTAGAAAAGATTGTTGCTGAACGGTTGATTGCTGTTTTAAAGCAGAGATGAACTCTTTGAACTATTCCAGCTGGGTCTTACAGCAAACCACAGCACAGAGACAGCACTGCTCAGAGTGATCAATGACGTGCTAGTTGCCGCTGATGATGGCAAATTCCCTGTTTTAGTTTTATTAGATTTGAGCGCTACAGCTGACTCTGTGCTTTTGACACTGCATTTTTGGGGGTCATCTTCAGTACCGAATTGGCATTTCTGGTTCAAAGTAGGTCTTTTAGTATTGTCACTGACAAGTCACAGTCACCTTCCATCATAAAGATGACCCGTGGCGTACCTCAGGGGTCTGTTCTCAGATCTCTCCGGCAATGTTTCCATACACTACAGCTGGTCCAAAATGCAGCAGTTGGCCTTACTAACACCAACAAAAGAGAGCACATTACCCTTAATTTAGCTTATTTTCACTGGTCACCTGCTCTTTTTAGAAATGACTTTAATTAATTAATTAATTAACAACGCACTTTTAAGACTGAGCTTCCACCAGAGTATGTATCTCAGATGACTCACTGACACTGTATGACCCCGGTCGTAAGCTAAGGTCCTTAGCCGAGGCTCTGCTGGCCGTTCCACAATCTCAGCTGACAAAAAGGGTGATGAGAAAAACAACATCCCCGAGGAGATCAGACCTACAAGCTCCTTATCGTCCTTTAAATCTCTCATAAAGACATATTTTTAGAATTAAACGTTTTCTGTGCCCCTGGTTATTTCTGTGTTCTTCTTAATAATTGTTTTATTATCTCTTTTTATTAAGAATTTTAAATTATTTTAATATTTGGGGAAAAAAATGGAATTTACTTGTTTTCTATTTTTAAATGTTCTTTATTCCTTGCTTTTAATCTCACTGTGCTACCAGTATTCCCCTTCTTATACCTTTATCTTTTTAAACACTTTAACACTACTTACTGTTCCTGTCTTGTGATTTGTTTTGAAAGGAGCTACAGAAATAAAGGTCATTCTTTTTGTTATCGGCACCTCAGATTTTTGGCTCATCTGAATACTTTCTTGTTCGTGTGTTCTTCACAAATATTTTATTTCTGCAAAGAAATACCCCAAACAAAAAGCTACATTGTGGTCATTTCATCCAGCAGAATAATTCTCCTTCTGCAATTACATGAGATGAAGTGAAATGAGAGAGGGATGAGAGAAACAGGAGGATGAGTGCCAGGGATGAGTGATGCTCTGATTAAAAGGAGGACGGGTTGTGATTATAATGATGCATCTGTCCGTTGCACCTGACCCTAATACCTGCAAATGGCCTCAATGACATCTATCGGGGGGTGCATCTGTCTTTGAATATCTATAACAGTTGTTATCCTTCTAGGAATCTGACACGTCTTTCAGCGTCTTCTTATTTAGACACCTGGGGAAGACAGTTACGGATGGACCACCTGCAGCAAGTTATTTAAGGATGGACCCACGAAGGCAAACGAGACGCTGAAAGATTGACAGACAGTGAATATCTCCAAGACAAAAGAACGGATCCTTATGTTGAGGCAACTCAGGTCAAGCTAAAGGCACTGAGAGAGGAACCACACACAGATTTGTTGTTTAGCACCACTTACCATTTGATTATTTTGTACAATAACTTTAACATATCTAATGAATTTCACCTTGATATGAGTTATAGGTCCTCGAAGCACATACAGATATATCCTTTTTCCAGCATTTTTTTTAGAGTTCATGAGTTCATGTACATTAGATATTAAAATCACATTTCAGCTCTTTACAAAACTGCAACTAAATAATTGTTACACCATCTACAAGCGTAATAATCTGAAACCACATTCTTTTTTCTTTAACTTTGAGTATCAATATCATCTGATAGATCAAACTTTCAGTTGCAAAACAGAACCAATTAAATATCTATGATGTCGAGTAACAGAGGAATTATTGGTACCCTGATTGTTTGATCGCTTTGACTTCAAAAGGGCAGTTTTGGTTACATTTTCAAGGCTCATACTACAATGTGGGGTAGGTGATGATAAATTTCAATCTTGATGTCAAGCTAATCTTCCTGACACAATGCCTTCTGTTTAAAAAAGGATTTTATAACAGAGTCATGGGCCACTTATATCACACTTGTGATTATAGCATTTGACTGTAAAAAGTAGAATCAAAATTGATGTTCGGGTTCTATCACATCGTTTTGTGCCACCGTTCATTTCTTTTTATGTTGCTTGGACAATTGAAACAGAAAAAGAGGCAAAAGTAGAGATTGTGCAGTGATCTTGCAAGTCAGTTTTTTTGTAACCACCTGTACTCTTCACCACGGCCTTAACACTCTTAGACAAGACTTCTTGTAATTTATTTAAGTAGTCTTCAGGAATAGACTCCAGGCTTCATGAGGGACAATCAAAGCTCTTTTTTTGAATGCTGGCTAGTAGCTGTTCTATGCTCAGTAAAGACGATCCCACGCTGCTTCAATAATGTTGAGCTCCAGGCTCAATGGAGTCCAATCATTGACTAATAGTGTTGCATTGTGTGTGTGTGTGCGTGTGTGTGTGTGTCTGTGCGCGTGTGTGTGTGTGTTTTATCCAGGTACGCTTTTATTGCATTGGAAGTGTGTTTGGGATCATTGACATCCTGAAAAATGAACCTGTTGCCAATCACTCTCCAGATGGCATTACATGGTGGATCAAAATCGTATTGTACTTTTTTGTGTTTAAGAGTCCATCAGTGTTGACAAGATCTCCAACACCACTGGTGGAAATGCATCCCCAAACCATGACAGACTCCACTGTGTTTTACAGACGGCATTAGACACTCACTGTTGTACCTCTCTCCTGACTTCCTTCCTGCATAGTGATGATGATTTGAACCAGTAATTTCACATTTGAATTTATCAATTCATAAACCTTAATCATGTTCAGTCAGGTTCTTGTGTAATTTGGCAGACATCAGCCTTTTCTTGCTGTTTCCCTTCTTAAAAATGGCTTCTTGACAGCCTCCTTCCAATAAGACCATTTCTGATTTCTAAGGGTTCAGTGAACAGCAGATGGATAAACCGATGGTTCAGATGTTGTCCTCCATTTGTCCAGTTTTTGAAGAACACTTTCAAACATAAGTTACATGTATCTTTGGCATTTTTAGAAGATTCAACTAAGCTCTGGTAACAAAGTGCCTAACAGTGTTAGGCTAACACTATTAAGGCAGTGTTGTGTGGACATGACACTGGCTTATTCCTTGGGTTAAGTGCCTTTTGATATTTGAATGACTGAATGGTCAATCTTTAATGTGGCATAACAAACAAAAGAAAAAATCATTCCTCTAAAAACAAGGACAGTACTAAAAATTAGAGAAAAATTTGCAAATGTCCAAAGAAAGCATGAAGACCTAAGGTTCAAGACCATTTTACAATATTACAAAAATAGGTCTGTCTCCTTGGAAACAAAAGATAAAGTAATGACAGGTGGCTGAAGGTATTTGCACAGCACTTTATAACAGTTTGGATTTATAACTTTCTTAGTTATATGTTCTATTATATGTCCAACTATTGTTTGGACATAAAATTGGTCCAAAATCTTTCTTGAACAAGTTTTACTAATGTGAATTATCCTGGTAACATTACATTTTTTTGACAGCCCTGATTAACTCACAGAATTGTGAGTTATCGATGTGAGCAGCTTGGTTGGGTTTATGGATAAAGTGCCTTGTGATGAAGTCTGACTTTATGTTTCAGCATGCACTCATGACTTGCCAGTTAAACTGAGATCCATTTAGTTTATCGGCATGTTTTATCACTTCATATTTCCGTTCAGTAGTACTTATATAGCAAAGCTTCACAGCAGATGCTTTTTCCTGTCAGAACCCAAAAAAATCAGACAAATCAATAATCAGACCCTTAGAGCAAGCACTTGGCAACATCAGAGAGGAAGAACTCCCTTTTAACACGGGACATCTGAAAAAAACAGCCTAAGGGAGGGGTGACATTCTACCACAACTAGTTGAGCAGTGAAGGGAAAGTAAAGGGAGAAAAGGAAAACAAAGACAGACCAAAATGAATAAAGTTAATGACCTGAATGAAAAGAAGGGAGAGGCAAATCATACATCATAAGAAGTGAGATTCAGTTATTTGTTGGATTGGCAAACAGCCCACCTTGTCATCCTGCATCAATTCAAGAATACATTTACAAAAAAAAATACTTGTTTTCTCCAATTTGTCTCCCCCTGGACCTGTGAGGTTTAATTTATGTAAAAATTCAGCAATTAAAGGATCAGAACTTCTCCACCTTCATGACGTCGTTTGTCCAGCTTAGAGGACTAAACGAAAACATATAACCACAGCGTATTTAACATTATCAATGTGTCCTGACTGGTCATTGCAATTTATTAAAAGGGAGGTCATAAACGGTGGTTGTTCCATTAATTTTCTCTAAAACCCTTCTTTAAAAACATCATGATTTCCATTATTAAATATGAGGCCGTCTCATCTTGTGCCCTCGGTAATGGCGGCAGAGGTAATCCTGGGTAAGTCTCCATATATCAAGCCTCCAGCATGAGTTCACTGCCAGTAATTGCACATGTGGCATCAGGTCTCATCTTTATGGTGAAACACTGAACAACAACAAGAAAATGGGAGAGATTTACTGTAATGCTGATGTCAGTCGTTTTTTATAACTCACCGAGAAAAACACGCGCTCACACACACACACACACACGCATGGATCCGCACAGTATCAAGCCAGACAGATATGACATCATCGTGGTCTGTGATTCAGTCGCCACTGGCGACTACCGCAACCAAAGCACATGACTGCACACTCGTATATCAAGACCCCTGTGGTGTATGAGCGTGTGTGTGTTTTCTGATGGGGGATCTTTGAGTTTGGAAAAGCTGACAGCTCTATCCATTTTTCTGTCCACACGCTCCTCTGATGAATGTCTGTCTCTCTCAGCTTTTTCAGCTTCGATTGTGACTGGCTGTCTTTAACTTTTACCCTACGCATGTTATGTGTCTCTTTAATTGTGACTTTCAAATCATCCCAAACAACTGCGCGTCTCGTGACCTCCCAGTCATTTTGCAGCATAAAGCACCAAGAGAAATAAAGAGGAAATGTTAATGGAGCTTATTTCATGAACTGCATACAAAAGATGGACATAGTCATGATGTCACCCATTGGTTGTGGACTCTGGAGCCTTAACTTTAGCATTTTGGCCACCTTTGGGCTTTCCTTAGAACCAGAAGTTAAGGCCAGGAACCTGAGTTAGACCGCAGTCACACACTCTAGGCCAAGTGGCTGGTCAACAATCTGTCTGGTTGTTAAGAAAAATAGGTATTCCTTGACTGATTTGCGAATAGCTGGAGGTTGATGATATGTGAACTTGGTTGCAAAGGCTATTATAGTGCTGCACTGAAAACCTCCTTGGGATTGCTTTGATTGCCAGCAGGTTGTTGTTTTTGAATGGAAGATGCCGACTTGTCTGCAAACACTCACCAACTAGTCAACAAGCGGTAATAAAACTGTGAAAAGTGCCACTCAGACAGGTCACACTGTGTTATGTGCAACTTCTACCTCGGGGGCTGGGGGGGGTGGAGATTACACATTTTTTCCTAATGACCAGTGGTTGCCAGATTGTTGCCAATTGGTATAAAGGCCGGGGTTACTGGGTCCTTAATAAACTGCATCCATAGACTTCATAGGTGCGACACAGAGACATAGCTAACTTGTTTGCTAACTTTCTTGGCATCTACCCATCAAAACAGTCATGCCTCTTGTGCCTTGGATAACTTATTATGAAATGGTATATGATATAATGATATGATATATCTACAGATGCTGGAAATTTCTTCTGAACCAGAACCTAAACATGTTCATTCCATTCCTGAATTTGAGAATTTAATAATAGGAATATTTGTGGACTGACCATTCACTGTATACATTTTGAAGTTTCAATGTTAAATATTTTGCTCACTACTATTTTATTTCTCTGAGTCCAGAACTTGCAAAATGTAACTGAAAGGATGGGGTGATAATTTATCAGCTAATGCTAGCTAGCTTGGTTAGAAAGCTGCATTCATAAAGGGTAGGAGTGCAACGTGCAGACACAGTTGAATTTTGACTGGGACATGCTTTTTTTTCCCTTTGCTGTATCTTGAAGCTACACCGTCTTTGTTCCTATGCCGTCCACTATAGTGTCAAATTTAGTATGTTTTGTTCCTCACAAAAACCTATATGATCGTTTAATGTGATTACAGCAGCCCTGAAATAAACACCATGTGCTGAATGTTGGATTTCTTCTGAGTCATTTATTTACCTTATCTTTGAGCACACAATATACTTTATTGTATTGTTAATAAGGATATCAGCCAATTATTACATGAATTACATTGCACACATATTGCCTGCAGATGTGTTTGATAGTGAATTCTGTCAGTGCTAATTGTTGCACACTGTTATTTCTGAGAATATGATGTCATCATATGCTGAGGTAGACCAGTGACCTCTGATGAGGTGGAAATTGCACCAATTACCTTCATGGCTCTTTCTGTGTCCGTCTGCCTCCAGAACTGTGCGATCAATTGATCTCATAAATATCAAATGCTGAATAATAACGCAGACTCTCAGACTCCTAACTCTTAGACTGGACTGACCCCAGCCCTCCATTAAAGCCCTGTGGTGCCCAAAGTGATCAATGGACAATTTTGCTCATGGCGTCACCAGATATAAAGTGACAGGGCTCTTAAAACCCATTTTGTATTACCTGTTTAGGGAATACAGTTGCCAGTAATATAAGAATATTAAACTTTCTGGATTTAGTCGCATATTGACAGAGAGATAAATGTCAGTCATATTTATAGACTGAATTATGTTATGCTCTGCTCAAGACTTGAGTGGTTTCTTATGCGACAGCTGTGTTTATAATGCCCAGCGTATGCAACCACAAATGGAGCAGACTGAAGCATATACTTTAACCCTGTATGACTGATTAAAAATAAAAAAAATATAATAATCAGAAGATGCAAAAATAATAAAAGCCAAGTCAGACTTTTACTGGCACTAAAGTACAAATGGCCTGACAGCAATGAGCAATGATAGAGCACACGATTCAATCTAAGTAGAGCCAAAGTATAACAAATAATATAGCTGTAAATCTATGACTGTGCGCTGTACAGCATATATATATATATATATATATAATATGTACACATATGTGTGTGTGTGCTGTACAGCAGAAATATAAAACAAATACAACAAGAATAATAAACAAATAAATAAATAATAATACAAGTGAAAGTGTCAGTTACGTACTGAGTCAAAGGCCAGTGAATAAAAATGAGTTTTTAATCTGGATTTATAAACCACCACTGCTGTAGACTGCCTGATGGGGAGAGGAAGATCATTTCAAAGCTTCAGGGTCACAATAGAGAACACTCGGTCTCCTCTAAGGTTCAGCCGTGATTTAGGAACTGAGAGCAAAGGATGCTCAGCTGACCAGAGTGAGCGGGACACACACACACACACACACATAGGTCTTCAGCAGATCGGACAAATATAGAAGTGCCAGACCATTTAAAGACTGGAAAACCAGGAACATGATTTTAAAGTACATCCTCAATTGGAAGCCAGTGTAAGGAGGCCAGAACTGCAGTAATATGCTCACATTTCCTTTTACCAGTTATAAACCTTGCCGTAGCATTCTGCACCAGTTGCAGGCGTGACAGAGTGCCTTGGCCAACCCCTATTAAAAGGGAGTTGCAGTAATCCAAGCACAAGGTTATAAAAGAATGGATGACAGAAAGATCAGGGGGAAGGTAAGAAATTCTGATTCTCAGCTTAGCGAGGCGACCTCCACGGGCACCCCCTCCCCTCTCCGTAGATGGTGGCGGTGGTATGGGATGCCAGCACGATGGTATTGCTTCCAGATAGGGAGGTAGAGAACCCTGGCAACCTTCACAAAGCGGAACTAAAACTTTGGTGGATGAACCTATTTTCAATAATGTATGGCAATCATGAGACGGTGTGGGACTGACACGTTGCACAACAGTGGTTAAAAAGTAATGAAATGAGTCAAATAAGAGAGAGCGCTAGATGGCATGCCAACCACACCAGCACCATCTTGCCTCCAACCCTCACCAACAAAAAACACTGATTAATTCTCTGTGTAAGGAACAATTACAAATTATTAATATATAATGCTACATATTGCATGTTGGGCCATGTGCACAGATGAACACTCAGAGGAAAGACTCCTCCAAACAGCTGTAAGCAAAATGTTTAAATCATGGTTCCTCATGGCAAACAGGATAAGAAAATTCTCTTAGTAGAAAAGAGTGCAATAAAACACAGTTAACAGAGTAGCTTGGTCACGGATGCTAAAAATATATGCATGCACGCACCTCCACTAATATTTGGTTAAAGATCCCTCAAGTTGTAACTCGACCAGATGCTTTTGGTACCATCAACAAACTTCTTACATTATTCTGGCTGGATATTTGACCACTCCTCTTGTCAGAATTGGAAGATATGTGTGCATTTTTGTCTTTCATACGCATTTTTATCTGTTGTTTGTGTCTCAAAATGAAGAAATAGCAAGTAAGTCAGAAAGTCACTATATCCCCTCCAGCTCCAGAGCTTAAGTCTGAACTTTGACCTCTGCTGGATCAATAAACTATCACCTTATTATCAAAAGTTGGATGATCCCTCTGCCTGGCCGACACTTTAGTTTCTTCCGCTTTTATCGGGTTTCACACCCCGACAGCTGTTGAGTTTGAAACCAGCAGGGTGTCCATCTCAGTTATGGTGTGTGCGGATGAGTGTGTGTATTTGTGTGTGTATGAACAGCATCAAAATGTGTTTTACAGCCTGGGACGGCACCGGCCTCGTGTTGTTAGTGGACTGCATTCTTCTCTCTCTTCTCTTAATCACGCACAGGCCCACAGTTCAACATCAGGGCAACGCTCGACACAAAAACACACTGCTTTCATCACAGAAAACATCTCTCATAGATTTATTTTTCTCATTAGTACAAAATCTTTTTCCTATTAGCATCTTATACTGTTCATTATACTTATACTGAGGATATTTTGCTAGAGTATTTGTACATGATAGCGGTATAATGTTCAAAGCGTGACTATATCGTTATCTTGTGTGCCAATGTTTTGCTAAAATGATCTCGCTGCTTATTTGAAAGAGGTTCACCTTTTGCTCCTAAGATCCCTTTGAGCCATGTTAATAGATTTATTTTTCTTTCCAATCAGGATCAAAGAAGCATTTATCATAAAGCTGCAGTCATAAAATGTGCAGAAGTTTTTGTTTGGGGGCCAAATGATGCAATTTTCACAAAACTTTTAATTGAAATGTAAAAGAACTTATAAAACTTAAAAGAAAAGCTATATCTCTAAGGCATCGCAGAGGAGAAAGCATTGATCTTCTTTTCATTGTTCTGCCATTTAAGTTATTTGAACAGTTTTAGGGCAGGTCCTAATAAAGAACGTCAGTCCCTCATGCCATGGTCATAGAGGCTGATGCTGACAATTTGGAGAAACAATGTGCAAGATACCCATCCTAGTTCTGGGTGATGCATTTCTACAGTGCTATTCAGCTCTTCATGTCTAATGGCATACTCATAAAACTGTGATGGGAGGCATAGCATACCTTCTTGCAGCAACACCCATGGCTGTGCTATCATGGAGGAACTGAACTGCATGTGCAACTTTAATGGGCTGCAGGTACTCTCATGACAATATGAATGTAAATTTCTGAGGAATGTTTCCAGTGCCTTGAAGAATCAAGGCAGGAGGCAAAAGGCTATCCAAACCACTGCTAACAAGACCTAATAAAGTGGCAGGTGAGTGTATATTACACAAACACACACACACCAAAGTTTCTATGTTGAGCAACAGTCATTCGTAGTCATATTCATGGCAACTTTAAAAATCTATCTCCTCTATACAAAAAATATAGATATTTTCATTCCCATGTTTTCTTTGAGTGCTATTTGTTAGCATTTAGTTATCCATCATTGAAAACTTCTGCTTTAAACTGAATTAATTGGACCAGTGAAAGTGAAGGTAATTAATAAATTACTTACTCAATTTCTGTGGTTTTGAAATTTACTTGCAGTCATTTTATGCATTTTTATGCGGCAAATATATCAAAGGAAGCTAACATAAACAAAGCAAGCTAGCAAGCTAACATAAACGGGCAGGACCAGAGGGGCAGTGTTAACATGCATTTTCACTCTTTGCTGCACATAATGTGCTTAGAGCACAGAGGTCCAAATAATTATTTAATGAAAGAAGTCTGAAAACACCAGGACTCTTCCGGATGTTGGCAGTCTGGCCAAACTGCCGTCCTCAGTGTTAACCAACAGGCTTTATGGTAGAGAGGCAATATTAAAGTCACTGAGAAAAAGAGAGTTTGCGAAATAGGTTAAGGACTAGTCAAGATGAACACCAGGACCAACTCAAAAGCTAGATGACATTATCTCTATGGCAAAGCACAGCAGTGGCAGCATTGTGCTTCTCAAAGGCAGGAAGAGAGCCAGTCTGGGGCAGGCAAGGTCCTTCCTGTTTCTGACAAATGACCTGAAACTGGGCTGAAGTTTAAGATTTCAGTACAACAATGACTAATGTTTTCAATTTGCGATTTTGATTTATGTAGTTCAGATTAACCCTCTCTACCCCATAACAGCCACAGCCAGCTGTTCAATGGATGCACTACTGTTTGTAAAAAACATTTTTCTGCAGACTACCGTATATCTTCTATTAATAGCCCCAGCGTTTTATTCAAAAAATTGTTCGCCCGGCGTTTAAAAGAGACCGGTAGTTGTTGGAGAGCGGCTCTTATTCCCTTCTCAGACGGAATTGTCACGGAAGTGAGAGGGAAAGAGGACCCAGGATGGGTTTTAGACTGAGGTGAAAAGACAGTCCTTTTTTTTTTTTTTTTTTTTACTTACAGTGCTCCAAAATGTATTACAACAGTTCACAAATAATATTCCAGTCACACTCCATACCAGTTGGTGGCGGTAATTCACCATTCAGTGATAATAATTTAAAAAGAAGAAAACAGCGTGAAGGGACTTCTGGGTCGAAGGTCGCCCGGCTACTATTGGAGACCGGTGTCTATTTGTTGTGATATGATTTCAAACTGGCGTTTATAAGAGACGGGCCACTAATGGAAGATATACGGTATATTTTAATGTCTTTGAATAAGTTAACACTTACAATAAATTAGGAATTTAAAAAGTGCTGATTAAATATTTTGTGATATTTTACATTTTTACACCGAGTCACCTGCAATGCCCTCACCAGCATTCATTGGTAGCAAGCAGGCAGTAGTTACAAAAAGTTAACCTTTCTTGCGGTAAATGCAAACTCCAAAGTCCACAAAATGAACGACAATACGAATTTAATGAAAATTGGCTGGTGGCAAGCAGGGAAAGTTAGGGAAAGTTAATAAAAACAGCTGGCTGGGAGAAGACAAGATATGACACCAGACATGACGACAAAGAGACATGACAAAAGAACATGAGGTCGAAAATGCACAAAGGCTAATCAGTGGAGAAGGGAACAGCAGGCAAATGAACCTTGCAGGAACCTCAGAATATCAACACACTTCTGGCAGAGCTGATAGCATGTTCTTTAAGAGAAACTGGCTGCAGAATTCAGAGGAGCGGTTCAAACTTCTCACCTCTCCCTCATCTCCCTCGCCTGTCATCTTCTCTAAGGCCATGAACCTGACAGGTGCTAAATTAAGCCTTTGTTCCTCCTTCCTTTCCACCACCTCTTTCCTCCATCATACTCTACTGACCTCTACACACGTACGCACACACATGTTGCACATGGGATGTGAATACATGTGGGACAGGAAACTAGCATGCTTGAATCTAGCAGATCTCTGCCTTATAATGTTGAAATGTTACATTGTGTATTAAATTCAGGCAGCTGCAGTGGAAAACTGGCTGACAGGGTCAGATAATATACAGCAGGAAGACGGTTAGCTCAGAATGGAAACACATTATGTTTTAGGCTTTATTTTAGCCATTTCATACACCGAGTACATCCATACCTAGATAAGAAGAAGCTTTCACAAAATAAAAGTTCATGAACATCTTAGTCATGAACTTTAGACAGATGCAACAGTCACAACCTGACGACAATGCAATGACACCGAAAATGGTCATTAATAGTAAGAACAACAAAGTTAGTACTTTCAGAGTCACTTCAAATTCAAAATGTTTGATGTAACTGAAAGACCAAAGATGGGAATTGGATTGGATTTTTCTATTTTCTTAAATAGAATGTGTTACAAATCTTAAACCAAAGCATCCATTCCCAAATGTGAAAACTTTCTGGCACCATTAAAATATGAGCATCGCACGAACAAAAGATAAATGATTTCTTTGAGGCTTTTCAGTGTTTCAGTTTGATCACCTGACAGTTTTCTAGTTCCTGACCACCTCTACATGTTAAAAAGCACTGATTTGCTGCCATATTATTGGCTGATTACATATTTGCATGATGAAAGCAGTTAAAAAGGTGGACTTAGCAATGTGGACAGTGCATGCATATTAAGAAAAACATTAGTTTTTAGAGATTAAATGCTTTTTTGGAAGTATTTCCCACGGCGCCCCATAGTGAACTGTCTTCAAAGCGCCACACACTCATGGCACTCATGACAAATCTACACATGAATGTGTAGCTTTCGCTGTGATGAAGCTGAAGGTTCTATGTGAAAATAGCACCTTTCAACATTAATAAATGACAGATGGATCATGTTTTAGCTACGCTTTAAATAAAAATGATTTTAGACCCTAAAAGACAGAAAATGTAGTTTCTTCTTTTTAGTGACAATCAATAAAGTTGTCAAATGTATGAGCTTAAAAATAAAAAAGAGCATCCAAACTACCGTTAGCGCTCATTTGCAACTGCCAGTAGGTTTCAGCAAGTACCACTCAGGACTCGAGTGTTAGGAAGTATTTACGCACGCATGCGTCACTGTCCACGATTATGTGTATATGTGATCTTTGTGTGTCACTACGTGCGTCACTTCATAAAGTGGCCGTGCGTGTGTCCCCTCTATAGCCTCCCTCTAACCGAGGCAATGTTACGGTCTTACATCGGTAACATGCGTTTCTTCCCACCCGATCATGCGTCAGCCTCCGGTTAGCAATCGCTCTAATCGATGCAGAGTCAGAGTTGTCCGCCCGTCTTGCCTTGCTCTTCTGAATAAATGCTGCTACAGAGTTCAACATCCACTCTTTCCCCCCCTTTCATTCCCCACACTTTTCCTGTTTCTTACAGTTTCTTCCTACTCGTGTTTCCCATACAGTGTGTGTTTTAACTTATTCATGGTCCTAATTCCATGTGTGGCACAGCTGCACCACAGATCTCACCAAATCCTCGACCCTCGTCTTGGATGGATAGGTGGGACTGGAATGAAGTCTGACTATTGCTGCCAAGGTACTCTCTGCACTGAAGCTTTGATCGTGTCCTCACCTCCGGCTTGTGTGCCAAGCATCCTTGGGCAAGATACTAACCCCGTGTTTGCCTACTGGTGATGGTCAGACACCAGTAGGCAAACTGGTGTCCGGCAGCCTCGCCTCTGTCAGTGCGCCCCAGGGCCGCTGTGGCTACAATGTAGCTTGCCATCACCAGTGTGTGAATGGGTGAATGACTGAATGTGGTGTAAAGCGCTTTGGGGTCCTTAGGGACTAAGTAAAGAGCTATACAAATGCAGGCCATTTACCATTTTGTGAAATGAATGACGTCTTAACATGCAAATCATGAGCACTTCTAACTGACAGAAGAACAGCTATATGAAAAGAGATGTGACAGCAACAGTGTTGGTAGAATACGTTTTCCATTCCACCTGTGCAGGTGCTATTCCCATTTCTGTTTGATTTCTTTTGTTAAATTTTTAAGTTGAAAATATTCACTTGAAACTCAGTGCTTTATTATAGCACTTCTGTTGTTATACTTATCATTATTCAAAACATGCTGATCATAAAGAATAAGATTTCCATACCAGATGGGTCAGGGCCTGGGTTAATAAGGACCACCTCGGGTGCTGTTGGCCAACAGAGTGCTGGTGGAAACTGTGCTACTGTTGGCTGAAATCAATGGCAGAAGAAAGGGGGAAGGCGTGTAGCGTGGAGAGTGTTGTGGAGGTGAGAGTTGCGACTTTAAATGTGGAGAAGGTTCATGGATAAAGTGAACAAGGACATGGAGAGGGTTGATGTAATGGAGGAGGACACTAGAGATAGGGTGGCATGGAGGCACATCATCCGCTGTGGCGACTACTGAAAGGAGGCGTGAAAAGAAGATGGAGAAGAAGAAGATTATCTAATGTGTGTGTCAACGAAAGGAAAGAAAATGTGTCTAATATATTCATTAGCATCTGGTTGCATTGCAAAATGAACATCCATAGTTTTAGGACAGATTTGACTAGTCAGGGAACATTTTCTTCAGGGGGAACAGGTAGAACATAATTACTATGGAATCATGAAATCTGTTCGTGCACAGTTTCAAGTCTGTTGTGCAAAATTAAATACAAGAATGAAATTACTGGCTAAGATGTTCCATTAGGATCTGTGGTTTGGGGAAGGCCTCACTGAGGATCAGTGTTGTCTCAAACGCCTGGCAGATCTCTTTAACAGAGATCACCGGTCAGACAAAAACAGCAGGGAGGGTGGCGTGTAGTAACGAGAACAATGAAGAAGGGGATTATTTAAGGTGTGGTCCAGGTCCTCAGAATCTGATGAACTGTCACGATCCTGTGTCTTTGACCCAGGTTTTTGAGTTTGATTAGTCTTTTGTTCATTTCTTGCAGGTTATTCAGATGCTTATGTTGAGTTTTGGTTTCCCTGGTGTGTATAGTCTATAATGTCTGTTTATGGATGTCAAGTTTGCTGTCGCTCTGTTTGTCTCTTGCTGTCTCTCGTGTCCCTTGCTCTGTAGTTCCCTGGCTCTCTCTGTGTTTCAGCTCTGTCATGCACGTGTACCATGTGTGTGCTGTTGTCTTCCCACGTCAATTTGTGTGTCTTCGTCTGCATCTCGGTTTGTGTTTCTCGCACTTCCTGTTTTATTCTAATAGTCACTTGTCCTGTGCGTATCGTGTTCAGTTTTCCCACCTCTGTCTCATTGGTTAGATTACATCCAGCCATGTTCCTCAGATGTTTCCGCTTTGCCCTGATTCCTTTTGTTTCTTGTTGCGATCTCTCTAAATGCTGTGTGTTTTGTCCACCTAGTGTCTTCCCAGTTTTGGTTTGTTTGCCTCTAATCCCAGCAATAAAGCTGCCTTTCAGTTTAGTTCTGCCTGGGAGTCCTGCAGTTTGGGTCCTATCATGCCTGCTTCACACCGCATGCTATGACAATAAATGATCAGAAATATGGCAAAACAGTAAAAATAAACTTACGGTAAATCCAAGTAAAGTTGTGCAGAGTAAAGAAACATCCTATCAAAATCTAATAATAGGTTTGGGTCCATTAGCAGCTACCCATGGATAGAGCAGCCCTACCTACCTGTCCTTTAATGCCCATATGCTTGAGGACTTTGGAGTGACCATCCTGCAAAAAACTCTACATCCAACCTCTGTGGACTCACAGAACATTTTTCCAGCTTCTGTCTCAGGACTTCTCCACCAGCTCCTTGTACTTATCACATGTCTTCTTGTTTGTCTCAGGACACAAAGTCGCCTCACAGATGATGATCACATCTGACTAGACTGAAGTCATGCCAGTGCCCTTTAGCTGCTTGTCCACATCCACATGCAGCTGCAGACAGAAGACCTGTCCTCATTTTTGACTGCAGTAAGTTTCTCTCCGTCTTTCACAAAGGAGATCTTCTTTTTCGTGCAATATTGTGGATTCCCTTTTTGTTGTTTCTTTTTTTACTTTTATCAATCCTTCTTTTTTGGATACCTGTTTCTTAACCTATCCTTTCTTTCTCTTAAACTTTATGGGTACAATACTCTGTCTGTGTGACCAAAATAGCAGCTCAGGTACAGTACCGTGATTTCCATATGGCTCCCATTGACTTACTGTGGAGAAAGGTTATATTGTAGCAACCTGGCCTGTAAAAACAGGGCGACTCTTAAAATATAATGAAAACCCCACTTCGACATTTGGGTTGCCTGTAGGAGTTTAGTAGTGAAGTAGTGTGTCTGTGTTTGATCCTGGCAGAAAAAGCTGAAAAAATCTTTTTTTAAATTAAGAAACTGTGTAACTGTGTAACATTTGTAAGGCAAATGTTTACTGCACCAACCACCTCAGGTGCATTTTCTTTTAATCCAGAGGAAAGTTTTCCAGATGAAACATGTCTGCGTGAAAATACAAATCACTAACTGTAAAAAGTATTACTTTGATTATCATTGCAGCGGTAAGTTACTTAGTAACTTAGTAACTTTTTATAGCTTTAAAACTAATTAATATGATGCATTTGTAATAACAAATATTAGCAGGTGATTGCCTACCCTGGCATTGATTTATAAACAGACCCCAATACCCCATTAGTATTTTTTTTTAGGCTTAATATTCACCGTCCTTTTAGCTTTATATTTGGTCTCCACCACCCCAACCAATTCAGACACTAACTTCATAACTGAGGGTTGGAATATAAAAGCAATGCAACTAAAAGCACAGGGTGTTGATTCTCGTGACTTCGTCGTTGTGGGTGATCTCTTTCATATTGCTTTTCTATCTGTTGTATATATAAATGTTTTTAATGAACCAGCTTTAAATAATCGCACAAACTTGTAGCTAACATGGAAGCTACGGGGAAGTGAACCAGATGAGTGCACACAACACAGACAACATGTAGACATTAACATAAACTTGTTTTGCTCTTGGTAAAAGATCAGTCTATATTGTTTAGTTTCTGATTTAAGCTGGGACTGATTTAAACTGGCACTCCATTGAAGTGGACGAGTATAAATGAATGAAGACAAAACAGCGAGAACCACTCAGCTCTTACGCATTGTTTGAATGCAGGACGGAACCACACAAGCAGACATGGATTAATTTAAAGATATCAAACATACAGGCAGAAACAGGCATTGCTAAAATAATGAACTCTACTTTTCAGGCACATTGTATTAGTAGAAACACATGGCTCACACACACACAAACACACACTCTTCTTGGCTCATAGGCATTAATATCAGGGTGATATAATGACTCCCGAGGGCTCTGACCTTTTTAAGTGGGATGGAAAACAAAGGCAGTGCTTAGACAGTGGCCCACGAGCTTGTACGCACACATCCACACTCAGGCGTACCATTCCAACTTTTTGCTGTGATTTATTGTGATAAAAGGGAGGACCGTGGCCTTGGCAGTCTGTGATACATTTTCTGCCGTTATTTGTATTGGTGCTGGATCGCGTGTGTGTGTGTTTGTGTGTGTGTTTCTTTGTGTGAGGGTCTAGACTGGTGTTAGTCTGTGTAGCCTTCCCACTACGGACTTGATAACTTTCCAGCTACTGAAAACATTTATTTATTCTTTCCTCCCTCTTTATACAAATGGTCTTTAGGAGTTGCTAGGAGCACGTGTGTGTGTGTGTGTGTGTGTGTGTGTGTGTGTGTGTGTGTGTGTGTGTGTGTGTGTGTGTGTGTGTGTGTGTGTCTTAGGTTTATGTTTGAGTTTATTGGGTTTATTTGTCTAAGGTTTAAAATCAGTTTTGTATATTTAAGTTGTATTTTTATGGGTTTTATGTATCTCTGTGTGTGAGATTTTCTTTTTTTTTGCTCATAGGGTGAAGTGAGAGAGTGAGCATTTATCACATGTTAGAAGGAAGAGAAAATGTACGGAGTAATACATGAAGGATATCATCATTAAATAGCCATATGAACCAGTGCAATGCTTGATTGCGTCTGAGAATAATCTGTATAACTTAGAAAAAGGTCAGACAGGGTTAATGATCAGCAGCAGGGTACAACACCGCTTTCCTGCTCTTTTTACTGAAGTGCCATTGAACAGTGATGTGACCACTTAGCTGAGAGGGGGAGAAAAGAAAAACGTCAAGTGTGAGTGAAATTAAATAAATCTTTTGAGGAGGGGGGGAGGTTTGAAGCCAGAAGCATTACAAAGGCACAAAAAAAGAAATCCTGAGCTGTTCCTAGGACTGCACTCTTCTGGACAGAGATCTCTGATGTTGTTCCTGGGATCTGCTGGAGCCGCTCTCCTAGCTTGGGAGTCACCGCACCGAGTGCTCCGATTACCACTGGGACCACTGGTACCTTCACCCTCCACATCTTCTCGAGCTCTTCCCTGAGCCCTTGGTATTTCTCAAGCTTCTCGTGTTCCTTCTTCCTGATGTTGCTGTCATTCGGAACCGCTACATCTATCACTACAGCTGTCTTCTTCTTTTTATCTACCACCACTATGTCCGGTTGATTGTCCACCACCATTTTGTCGGTGTGTATCTGGAAGTCCCACAGGATCTTGGCTTGGTTGTTCTCCACCACCCTTGGTGGCGTCTCCCATCTTGACCTCGGGACTTCCAGGCAATACT
>VURO01013215.1:1099-11773 GCA_015108175.1 Pelvicachromis taeniatus
ATTTTTTTCCCCCCCCCCCCTCTCTTTCTTTCTCTCTCTCTCTCACCCCCATTTTTTTTTTTTTTGATGTTGCTGATGCACAGGTGGTGGCGGGGTAGAAGGATCAGATGAAAAAGTCCTGCATGCTGCCAGCTGCTGTTAGCTCCACGGGCCACGCAGCCTCGAAATAATCACTGCTGCAAAAAGCACGTCAAAGCTCCCTCATTTGACACAAATTCACTTCTTCTATTTTTCAATCACAGATTTAGAAACTTAAGGTGCTGTGCATTGTACTTGATGACTCCGGGGTCACAGGCCCCCAGGGGGGCAAAAGAGGGGATTTATCAATCAGGACTCCTCGTCTTTCTAAAGCTGAATAAAAAGCGACCCATGAAGAGACAAACCAGTCCCCTTTTAACTAAAGGCTTTTCTTATTCATTAGATCCGGATTCTGGCTTCTCCCTTTACCTCCTTTTCTAGAGAACGAAGCATCTCAAGCATAGAAAACCAGTGAGTGGAAGGAGACAAATTTCAAAAAGATCCTTAAACTAAGGTTTTGGATCAAAACATAGACACTGTGCCTGCTATGAGTGACTAACAGAAAATTGTTAATGTGTTTAAAAAAAAAAATCGCTAACAATAAATGGCACAATTGCAAATGTGCAGTCATTGTATAAGGATAGCTGACACTCAAGGATTCACAGAAAAGAAAAATTTTGATTAAATTCAATTTTTGAAAATAATCATCAGCTGCATGAATGTCAATCATTTTACTTTGTCTGACATAACAAACAGTAATTTCCATTTGTCTAACAAAGAGAAAAAGTAAAAAAAACAATATAAATATGACAACATTTGAAAAAAAAAACAACCCACACCTACTTATTCCACCAAAATGCCAACGACTGTAATCACAACTCTCCATTATCAAAATCTCTGTCAGAATAATGATTACTTTAATTTGCTTTAAATAAGCTCACAATCTGTATTTTTTTTCCCCAAAATAAAATCTTCTAGTGTTTTGTTATTATTTCAACAGTCTGTTACTGGTGCTTAGGCCTGTTTTAGGCAAATCAATACAAAGTTTTCCCAAACTGATGCACAAAAAAACCCCCAAAAACCCAAAGCACTCCTGAGAATTACACAAAAGATCCAGTTTTGCAAACACGTCAAAACATTGCGAGTCTCGAACAGATTCTCTACACTTAAGTCGAGAATGGCGACAATAAGAAGAGGACACAGTTAAAAAGAAATAACTTCATAAAAAAAAAAAGAGCCTACGCTGAGTATGTACTTGTAGAAACCTTTCTGGTCTAAGTGGCTGAGGGTTTAGATGAGAAAATCCACCCTGAGTAAACGACTTCCCATGTGACCTGGGGCAAGTCACTTAACCTCTGTCTTCATGCCCACCGCCCAAGTTTAAACAAGAGGATTGCTCAGTTCCATCCCCATACACTCCTCGAGTCCCCTCTGACCGAATCATTTTGCTCACGATGAAAAGCCTGGTGAAAAGCAGAGCTGTCAAAACAAACAAATATACTTTTTTTTTTATTGCAAAGCCAACCACAGACAACGCTTACAAAGGCTGCTAAACATAAATATCTCCTATTCCAATCAATTTGCTCAAAAACACAGTAAAACAAATCAATTTCTTATTAACATCCACCCTGTGACGCCACATGGAAGTGATACTAACAAAAAAATACCAACTCAGAAGTGGCAGTTGCATAATGACGGTTGTTTCCATCTAACCGCTTGCACAGAAACTGCTCATCACTCGGCCATCTTTGTGTCTAAATTGGGATCTTTTTTTTTTTAACCCTATAGTCATTTTATGATATGCACATTGTATCATGGTTTTATAATTCTTTTCCTGCTTTTTCACTTAATTTTAGTGAGTCTTACTAGAGACTGTTGCAAGCCAGTGAGGGCTACTGGTGCCTGTGAATGTAGCATTATATGGCCCAATCTCTTTCTCACTCCCTGAAAGACTGTTTAAATGGTTTGGCTTATTATTGCCCAAGGAAGGCTAAAGGCTTCTGTCAGCATTTGGGAGAGGGAATCACTGCCTCTTTACTGGACAGCTGTTCCGGCCTTACCCCACTTTTCATATGGATATGTATGTTAATGACAGGCAATGGACTGGAGATGAAGAGGCCTGAGCGCTAGGCCCTCTCTTCAGCGCACTTCTAAAGCTTCCACAAAAGGAGCAGTAAAAGAGGCTGCAATGGTGAAGCTCCCACTTTTGTGCCCTGAATTAGTTCTGCAAGCAATGAAAGTGATCTTTTCTGGACGACAGGGGAAGTCTGCCGATGGCTGGACCAACTCATTAGCACAAAAGTCTGTTGGGACATATAATTGACTGACGCAGATCCCCCGCCTGTCACAACACAGCACAGACTGTGGGATAGCACACATAGTAGAAAAATACCTATCCTCTTCAAAACTTACCTCACAGTTTACATTAGACCTGCCCTCCCCCTGTCTTTAGGTGCTATTGTGTTTACTTCCTTCATGCAAATGTCGCATCCTACTGCCTGCTGACGGCTATGAAACGCTGCTTCCTGTTGATGTCATCGAGAAATATTGCACCTTTTGACATTTGCTGACTTTGACTTAACTGGAAGACGACGGTAAATGTTGTTTGGGTGTTTTATTGTTTTAGTTTCAATATTTTACATTTAGAAACCCTTCTGAAGACTAACCAAAAAAAGAATCAAAGTACATGAAAAGACTATTAGTCTTCCATTTGTCATTACAATGTTTGTAACAGATTGCCTTAAGCATTTGAGTTTTTGCGGGTGTTTACTTTACACCATTTTTAAAAATAATAAATGAACTAATATGTGCACTGACTGGAATATCAAAATCGCGTTCTGGTTATGCAGCAGGAATCTTTTTCTCTATCTCTCTCTTTTTTTTTTTTATAGACTGGAGTAGCAAACGTGCTCTGCACACCAGAAGCCCCTAATGGCTGCATCATGGTTAAATTGACTGGAAAATGCTGTTTTAATTTCCATGTTAATTGAAATGGACTAATTGTTAATATATTCTGAGAGCAAAGTACTAAAATGGAATAATTTTCCCAAAATTTAATCTCTGCAGAAATGGCTTTGGAAGCGCTCTGTGTTTTTGAACGCTTCTCTGACCACGCATTCAAAAGGAATAACAGATAACAAAATAATTCAAATCTTATAAAGTTATTTTAACTTTTTGCAAAGCAGACAGGAATATCATTTTTCCCCCCTTTCTTTTTAAATCCAGATAGTGTAAAGGAGTCCACTTGAAAACAATTGCTATTGTTTTTCCATTTTTAGGCAGAAGAATTTTGTCAAGCAGCTAAATAGGGTATTCTTCATGGTCTCCCTTCTTCACAGGCAACTATAGAAATTAGCCCTACGTTTCTCGGCTCTCACACATGGATACACACGCTTGCATGGACACAAGAAAAATTTCTTTTCTTCTGTCAGCATTCCTGGCCAACAATGGCTAGATTAGTGGACGTGAGGGCCCCCTCGGGGGCACGTATTGTGGCACAGAATACCCTCGGCAGGAACAGCTGGTAGGGGTTAATGGCTACTGAACCTCTCAGCCGGAGCCCTTTCTCTATTGTGTGTTCCGCTCATGGGAAGGAAGGAGGCCACTGACAGCTTCTGGGGTGTGAGGAACCCTCAGAACAGCACCCGGGTCACCCCAAATGGGGAGCAGGGCAGAGGGTGGGGGAAGAAGTTAGGGGGAGGGGGATGTTGATGCTAAGGGTGGTAGGATGGTGGTAAAAGGGAAGTCTCTGTGGACCAGCAACCAAAAGCTGCACAGCTACACGGCCAGCAGCAGAATTAGCATCAGTGTATATTCAGCAGAAAACAAAAAAAAGGCTGGACAATGGGAAACTGTACACAAGGAGGGACGGGACTGAAGATGACAGCGGGGAGGAGGGGGCGTCTCAGCGGAGGCTGAGTGACATCAGCTTATCATGTGACTTGATGTTTACATGAAATAAAAGCACAACCAGTATTGTAAGATTAATTAGTGGCCAGAGTCTCTGTAGCATCTTAATGATCCCGTTGCCTCGTTTCATTGAGGCAGCCGGATCAGCTTGTTGTGAACTAAGGGCTGGGGTCGCTCTGCTGGGGCTTCTATCCTCTGCAATAGCCCCATGCATTAGTATTCAAAGCTGAGAATACACAGGAGTAAGCAGTCCTCAGATGCTGCCCCACGGTTGTCTGTGTGCTTGAGCCCTGAGAGAAGCTCTCCCATCCAGTCCTCCTGAAGTGTGTGTGTTTGTGTGTGGCCTGTGTCGCCTTGTCTTGTCAGCATCACAGGGCTCTAGCCCCACCACCCAGAGGAGCCCCTCTGTCAGAGCCAGAGGGACCACATCCCCGATTTAATCCCCCAGTTACTCACCCCCCGCTGGGCAGCGTGGAGAAGCCGTTCTCCCTGATCCATCCAAGCCTCTCACACCAGCGGCCACACTCATTAGAGGGCTGATTATGATAGTGTGCGGGTGTAATGTTTAATCGAGTCTGACACCTGATTTGCCATGTTACAAATCCTGTCATGCAAATTGAGCCATTTGTGTTGTTTGATATGAAGAGATAGGCTATGAAATGAAAGATTAGCCCTCAAATGAGGCACAGGGGATGTGTGCCCTCTGCTCCTGCCGCTGTGATTACATAGATGAGAACAAGCATCTTTTTTTGGTGCCGGTGTATCGCATCGGGACAGGATGCATTAAATTAACATGGTGTTTTTCCTTCCCACAGGAATCAGAAGAGGAGCCTATCTGTGAGAAAAAATGTCTCATCTCGTCCCCGACAAACAAGGGCAGGGTAATGGGCCTCTGCGAGCATGCACTTTGAAATCACACCAGCCTGAGACAACTGATGTAAAAAATTTAAATGTCCTGAGCCTCTTAGGTTTGGAGTCTGCATAATAAAGGCAGTGCAGCATCGTACGTGGCTGCAGCCGAATCAATGCATGGACCAAATCGTTCTATAGCAAAGCAAATGTAATTTCAGCCTTTTAGTAGTCGGGGAAAATAATCATTGACATGCTGTTGGAAAGTATTTCAATTTCACTGTAAAGACAAAACAAATCGCTGATATCGGTGCAGCGTTGAATTGAAATTGCTGGGGGTGTCGTGACATACAGATGGCTTAAATTAAACGGGGGGAGCGCACCACTTGGCATTTTTCACATACCCTGACACCTGTTTTAAGAAGGACCACTCCTCCATCTGTAGCAACAAACAGGGCAGTCCAAACAAGAGCTCTCGAATGTCTTATGTTGCCTCTCTTATCAGTCCTCTTACTGTAAACATTTCATTTCCTCACCCTGTCAGAAATGTCTTTGTTGCTCGGGCTTTAATCTGAAAGACAAAGTCATCCACATGGCTTCCCCCTGCTTGCTATTTGTCTTTTGCTTCCTCCTCTCTCATCTCTTGTGACAACCTTGTCTTTAGAGGGCTTTAAGTTCATGTTCCAGTTTTTCTTGGCCTTTATTGCGAGTGCAGAGGTCCTTTAAAGCATGCTCTTCTGAGTGGCTGACTGTTTGTTTCTTTGTCAGTCTGAGGTTACAGTGCTGATGTTTATCTCCCGATCAGCCGAGGATGACATTACCGCAAACGCTGTCAGATGCCATCAGTCGCTCGGGGACTTTTTTTTTTTTTTTTTTTTTTATATTTCACTCCTGTGAGGTTATTTGTGCAAATTAAACACTGCTATGATTTCAGTGTCTCTGGGCAGACAGCCAGGACTCAGTTGTGAGTTATTGCAGCAGCAGAAGCCTTTTATGTGAGTCAATTCACGTCTCAGAGGAAATCTACCTGTTTTTACAAGTCATCTCCTTCGAGAAACACCTGTACTGAGAAACAGACTCATTGTTTTTCTCCAAGCTACATCGTAAAAGATTGAAAGAGCGGAGAGACAACACCAGGCAGGTTTGCTGAATCACTCATCCTTTCTGGCGCCACTCGGCTGACTGAAGAGTTCCTGTCAGATGAGTGAGTGATGTCGGATTAGAGATCCTGTAACTTGTTACTACGATTATATTGGGCTGTTTTGCTTTACAGGAAAAATAGGCTCATCTTTGGAAGCCATTACAATATAAGACACATTGATTAATGATCACTAAATGACCCTTTTTTTCATATTTGAATTGGATTTCTGGCAACAACAACAACAACAAAAAAAAGCTGAAATGATCAACTGATTGATTTAATATTTTTGATTAATGTCAATTTAACAGGTTGTGTGGACATTGGAATGCAAACAGAAATAAAGAATAGATAGTATCTGTCATTAGTTTCAAGGCAGCTTTAATCAGCTGTTGTGAAGGACAGCGATTTCTCTCCAGCTAGCAGTGCAAACACCGCCTGACTTATTTTCAGCTCAGGTTACAGTCTTAGCCATAGATCGCCCCATATAGAACTAGTGACTTGCTCTTTCCTGTTAAATATAAATGTTACTGTTTTCCCAAACTGCCCAGAATATTGTAAAGTTATTGATTAGTCGTCATGTTTGGCCGCTCTTATTGATGGCACAAGAATGTGAAAGTAGCTAGCAACCCTGATGTAAAGAACAGGATTTATTGCCCAGAATCTCTTGAACAATTTTATCAAAAGCCTATTCCACCGTGACATTTTTTTTTCTCCCATAAATCAGTGAGGGGAAATCTATCAGTGGACAGTAGTGAGAGATAGATGAGCAGAGGGATGAGAGGGTCAGCAGAGATTTTTCACTGGCCCTTCCCATCACAGCCGCAGCCTCACTTTTTCACCTTTATGAATTGGTCTTTTACTGACTGGCCGGGCTTTTAATTTGTTCCACACACTTGAAAAAAAAAAAAAACTCTCAACATTTCGACTTTGCACATAAGATAATGTATTGATTGTTAAAGCACTGGTGCATTGGGTTCCTGGCTCATATTTATATAGCAGAAACTTTTAGATGAATGGTTTTCAGGAGCTGGATCAACCCCCCATAATATTAATATCCTGGATATATTCAAGTTTGGCAGTAAAGATATTAAGAATCGGGGACCTCAACACATTTCACTTTAAAACCATCGAACTGTAAATTCAGACAAGCTGTGTTTAAAAAAAAAAGAAAAGAGGAATAAGACAAGCAGTGAGCATTTTACCATAATATCAGGCTTGTGAAGCATGGCATTGTTGGTCATGGATGCATCCTGGTCCACAGGCGTGGATTCATTTGCAGCAATTTGTTTAATTAAGGATCACAAGTGTTGAGCTTGTATTGTTTTACTTCACTGTGAGTCTATATTAGGACGTGTTATTCACCAGCCTCACTGCAGAAATGCTCAGGCATATAAAACGGGAACAACTGAGAATAAAAGCATGCCTCCAGCCTATTTGTTTCATCAGAATTAGTCAAAAAGAGTATTATTGGTGTGACCCTGATTTTTTTTCATGTCCTCTTTTTTTCTTTATTTGATGGATTTATGCCTTTGTCATTACTCTCACTGTAGGGTGCTGGTGTACCTATAGTCCATCCACCCAATCTGAGTTGATTGAAGGCCTTCATTTGCTATGCGGCCATGTAAAGTAGAAGCCTGGAAATATCGCGCTGACCTTGATGCTTCTTTCTGATTCATTTTCTGTGACACCTTGTCCTCCGATGGGATTTCTCAGGACTTAGACATCCAGCTGATATTTGTAAAGTGACTCTTTCCTTAATTTTCCCTCAACAATGAAATATTGCCATGTTTGTTTGAATAAATATTGGAAAATTTATCATGTGAATGCTAAAATGTGGGGTTTCAATTACACTTATTGTATTTATCATGGAAAAATGCAAGCACGTGTACAGAATCACCTTGGTTAGAGAAAAAAAGTGAACTTTTAATGGGATTTTTAAGCAGGGAGACCTACTTGGAACTTTGTCAGCTTAATGTAATTTTATAGGATATAATCAATATTTTACAAAAGATGCAAATTTTCTTTTACTTCCTAAATTACTTTTTTTTTTTTCAATCTTTTGAAACCGAATGCTAGACAGACAGAGTTGTTGACGTGAGCGCTGGTAGTAAACCATTTATCCTCATTGGTATCAGCCACAGCATTCACAACACATCAAACAAGCAGGTTTTTCTCACACACATAGCACTGAATTTCCTTTCATTAAAACGACCTTGGACACGAGGAAACTAAAAGACAGTCAAAAGAAATCAAAACCAACATTCACAGTTAGACGTTCAAACAATAGACAATCATTTTTAATAAACTTTACTCATTAAATATATTAAATATTCTTGCTGTTTTGTGGCAGGAACCAATTGAACATCGGCAAACAAAAAAAAGTATCGTACTAAATCTCATCTACATCACTGACAACACACAAGCTTTCACACGGATAATACAGCAACTTACTGTAACTTACAATGGTTTTGTCTTACAACAAAAACAAATTTTCTGTCTCACACAGATTTTCAAGATGTGACCTTCCTATTTGCATTGCCACATATCTTCACATGCGGCTCTGCGAAATGTTTCTTCTGCAAAGTGTCTCCATAATGTTGTCAGGTGACATTGTTGACATACTTGTTTCCTGTGCCTCGGAGCTGGGACGAGGAAGCGGTGAAGACAAGTGAGAGGTGTCGTCTACCTGTCTGATTTACTGTCCTGCTGCGTTTGAAGTAGGACAGGCGGAATTTGCCTTCACTCTTCTTCTTTGTGATCAGTTGTCCCAGATTATAGCCCAGGTGAGGCCTCTCGCCGTCGAGCACAGGATATAGGAAGTGCCTGTCTCACGTAGCCTCTGGACATTGTCCCAGAACTAGTTTTCCAAATTGCATGCGTAACCCTACACCAATAGTTCAGTCTGCTTCACCTTCAGCATTTACATTATGACTTGCGTGCACTGACTAACTTGACTAACAGAGATTACAACACAATAATTTCACAATCGCGAGATTGAAATATGCATGTAGCATGAGAATAGCCTGGAGCTGTGGCACTGAGGTGTTTTAACCGGTTGTGGGCCCAGACGGCACAGCTTGAGCTTGGCGTCGGCAGTGTTTTCTTTGCCAGACCTGTTCAGCAAATGGAAATACAAGCCAATACATGTGATGTGTTTGACTGTAGCTCTTTTTGACAACAAGCATTTCGACAACATCAACAGGCACTGCTGCTGGTGCCAAACTCTTCTTTGTTTAAATATTATAGCGTACTGTTTACTTTAAAAAGCTGCCTGCTGGCGAGGGAATGGTTCTCGCGCTAAGGGACTCTTCAGACCATGTGTATGTTTTTATCATCATCAAACATGATAAATATTTATGTATTCCTCAAATTTTCAGTCTTCCCACCTAATCAGTCACCAGAATGTGCTTCAAGACAGAGAGATGCTGGCGCGGTGTGGCTGATTAGAGTCAATCAGCAGGGGGTGAAACCAATGTTTCCCTCAAAACAACCACACAGACAGAGGACTGGAATTTCTCCTCTCAGCACATCAGCTAATGGCTCAGCCAGATTTTCATAGACCGAATGGCAGCTTGATTGTGAGCCGCATGTTCGTGCAGACACTGATTTGGTGCTGTTAGGGCATCCAGAGGGGGAAAAGGCAGAATATAATCAGCACCTTCAAAAGTTAAACGGAGCACAGGCGTCAAATAAATTGATTGGAGGAGACCTTGTAAGCGAGCTGATCTATCCCAAGAACAAAAGCAGTCTTAAATGGAATATTTCAAAGTGCAGGAGTCCAATCAGACAGTGGAGTCAACAGCATCTGCAATCGTCATCGTATGAACGTGAAGCATCGGTGCAAGTTGAGATGCTGAGTGTTACTTAATGCTGTCAGCGCCAAGGATACCTAGAAATATCAGTATAAGGTAATCGTTCAAAAAAGAAAAGTGTCAAACTTTGTGTTTCTATTTGTGTTTTCATTTTTTTTTGTTTTTAGATAAAACCATGTTTTTTTTTAAAAATAGCAAAACAATGTGTATCCAAAACTATGACTATTTTGAGAGGTCAGAGGTTAAAGTTCATAGGGAAAACAAACTAAAGGCTTGTATTTGACAGCAAAGGGGATGACTGCTGTGAAATAAACATTATTATAGTGACTTTACTGCATTACTGTGTGTCAGATAAGAGACTTTCAAGTGTCTTTAGAGAACTAAATAACTGCCACCGATATTTTAGCATTTCAATGGCAACCTTAACTCTCAGGGCTGTCTTTGTTTTTATTTAAGGCTCAGGCCTTTGCTGTTGGTATCAGTTAAGTTTCCCATTGAGGAGGAAATCACAAGAAACCAACATTCAAACGATGGATAAAAGGCCTCTGTGTGTTTTTGTTTTTCCATCATTGTATGGCCATTTCAATGTATTACCTCAAGGGAAAACAAAGTAACAGTGATCGCCTTCACACTGTGTAGCTAATGAATATTGCATTCTCATAAAAAAAGGATTGAGCCATTTCATTCTCTCTCTAGCTGTTTGACAGTAAAATATTACATTTTTTAACATTTGAGGAATTTAAATACAAAAGCCAAAACGTTTTCAGTAAACATTACTGGACTTGATTATGGACTTGTATGTATCGTATGACCTTTGAAGATAAAATTGTACCTTTACTGAGCATGTCCCACTTCACCCCATCTTTGTTTTGGAATTTTGATTTTTTTTTTTTTTTTTTGAAACAGAGCGGTTCAGACACTCATTTACAACACAAGAAGCATTTA
>VURO01013221.1:1028-12824 GCA_015108175.1 Pelvicachromis taeniatus
TGTTGTAACCAGGGGTTAAAGTGGGCTGGAACATTTCAAGGACATTCAGGCACCTTCGGTTAATGACCAATTAAATCTGATAGGCAGGTTAATGCACATTACTGGGGAATGAGTTAATTCATGTGCTGCAGTTTAGTTTTGCTTCCAGTGACAGTATGGAGATTCTTGTTTGGTAATATGAAAATAACCCCATCCCACAGTCTATACGCTCCCTCAGCACAGCCCCCTTTTATTCTCTTCCCTGTGATGCATTCATGGTGCAGATACAAACAAAGTTACTTTCTGTAGAGAAAAAGAACAAGCATGAGTGGAGTAGAGTTTTAAAATTAGATACTGGGCCTTTACATGAAGTGTTGCAGAATTATGTCTTTGTGAAAAGTCCTGCAAAACTAGACTATAGAAATTTTCTGGTTTTTTTTTTTTTAAGGTTACCTGAAGATGTTGTAATGTTAGTATTATTAGTATTAGTACAGTTTGGTGCAGGTAAAATTGGTTAGTTCACAGTACTGTGGTGAGGTTTATAGTAATGCGTTACACTGGGCTGGTCAAGAGCAGCTGTGGTGTTCATGGTCAGTGTTGATTTACATCAAGGGTAGCCAGAATCAGATTATATTAAAGATGATGAGTGCAATTAAATTCACTCATTGAATTCTACCTTTTTTACTAGTTTTAGAATAAAAGCCATAAAAGCTTGCGAAGCATCTGCTTATATTTTGTAGAATTCAGCTAGCTAAAACCACAAAAACAGTGAGTAGCAGCACAGGTCAAATAATCACAGCCTGTACACAAAGTAAAACCTACTGGAGCTCACTAAACAAGATATAACGTGACTTTCTAATCATTTTTTCCCAAATTGCACTGGTACACCAGATCTTATGATTCCCCAACCTGCTGAATCCCACTTTAACTCCTGGTTATAATGAGTGATAAATGAAAAGCATGACAAATTATGAGTGGCAATCTCAGGTGGCAAATGCTTTGTTTTGATGCCTAAATCTCACTAAATAGACTGCTCTTCAGCCTAGTGACAAAAACTGAAAAGGAAAAAACAAATACATAAAGCGAGGAATAACAAAAGTCTCATCTTGAACCAATGTCAATACTTCAACTATCACTAGGTGGGAAACGTCACCTGCTAGGCCTCCTGGGCTGACAATAGTCATAGCTTGTTTTCAGAGCTAGCATCCAAGTGCCCTGCAAAAATGTACAGTAAATCAGGGTGATGCTAAACAATATTTTTAGTGCGATGCCACTGAAATGCACACAAGGAGCTGCTGGCCAATCAAATGGTCATCCATGAAGCTTTAATATCAAATGAATACTGACGATTTGAATATATCACTGCTGCTCTTAATAATGCCACAACAGAAGCTTATGAGAACCCAAACAAATGAAATTATCTTCGCTGAAAACATTGAACTCTGTAATATTTTGAGAATAAAAGAAACTCATGGAACACTGTACAGAATGTCTGGTTTATTGGTTGTACTCATACATTTTCAAAATTACTATATGCTTTGTATCTAAAGACTCTCAGATGAACTGTACTGTCTCTAAAGGCAGACATAAGTAACGTCTTGAATACAGAGCAACTCTCACCAGCAGTGATTGTTTGACAATTCACTCTTCAATCTGATGAACTCTCAAAGTAAATCTATAATTTATATAATAAAAATCAGGAAAAAAAATATGATTTTTATAATGCCACAGTTAAGAAAAGCAGGATTTAACATTTCAGGATAATTTGTGGTGAAGTTTTATTCCATGAGCTATGTGCTCCTGATGAGAGTTGCTTTGTTTTGCCGGAGCTCAGTCAAACTGCAGTTTAGTTTTTATTTGATAATGTTATACACCGGTGGAGGAACAACAGACACTATCAACACAGTTGTGCTTATCTTTTTTCATTTTTTTTTCTGTCAAATATCAGTTTTTAACATAATCTTTTTCACAAGAACAGACTAAGTCAGATCTGTTATAAGTTTTGTATACCAACATGCTCACAATGCTTCTGAACCATTTTTTCTTTTTTTTCTTTTCATTTGTTGTTTTTCTGTATGTGTGTGCACGTGTGTGTGTGTGTGTGTGTCAGATCAACATACATCAAAACCGACACCCCTTTTTGTTTCGTTCAGTATCTGCCGGGTCTGCCATGTTGTATTAGAATATTATGATATTCTTTGCGATTAGCAGGCTTATAAAGGCAGGAGGAAAATTAGAAGAACTGCAGTCATGTACACAGGCTTCACTTCACACAGGCAAGAAAATCACAAACTGTAATAGGTGCAATCCAAAATAATCTCAGTCAACAAACATATAATCAATTCATTCTCCCATCCTTTACATACATCTGTCAGAAAACAAGATTGCAGTCATTCTTTAGCAAAAAATGTACATTTCTAGTGAACTGAAAATCACCTCTTGTGCTTTGAAGATGAAAACTGACCAGACAAATCTACAAACACAACAAGTGCTTGAATAATGACAGACACCTTATTTGTGACTGTGATCTACATTAAAGTTAATTAACTTTCTTTCATTTAAAATACTTTCTTGCGTGTGTTTCTGTATTAAATTATATTTTTTTGTAAATTGTGCAACAACATCTTTAGTCTACTCTAGAAGGCCACCAGGTGTCTTGGTATGTATCTCCCTCTTTGTCTGTTCAGCAACCTTTCTAATCACAGCTTATGAAAATCTGTGCTTGAAAATGCTCTTAGGTTTTCATGACAGTTGACCTTGTTGTTGAATCACCTCTAAGTAAGAAAAAAACAATATATTTTTAAACTGATGGGTAAAGTAAAGCAAACAGAATACATTAAGTCAACTTATTTTTGCACTTCAGCATAGCTGAATATGGACTGCAAAACCTAAACTATTGCACATATTTAAAAAAATTACAAACAGTATGCTAAAAACACCCTCACATTACACATAAACTATGTTTGCTCTTGTGTCTTAGACAATAATTGAACCAGCAATTAAAAACACACAATTTATGGGTTAAATGTGATTCAGTCGTATGCTACCTGCTCTAAAATGTTTTAATTCAGCCAGAGACAAAACTGTTTTTCTGTCTATATGTCTGCATGTACCTTTGGCTAACACCAAGCAAACATATACAAAGATTTATATATAAATTCTGTCACCTATGTACGCTGTGAACTGGCTTTGTACTGAGCTAATCCTGAATCACCTTGCATTAACCAGACTATGACAAGTAGTCATGATCTTCAGATTAATCTTCTGGGTGTTTACATCCACATGAAAAGAAGAGTATGAAAAATTTAAGGTATGAACATAAAGTTTTCCCAAGTCACCCCATACAACTCAAATGCTACAATACCTGTTTTAAATTTGACATTTTTCCACCATCAAGGTCATTTCCTTAGTTCCAGTACTGGTTTTAGATCACTTCTTTGAATCTCCTATCTGACCACATGCAATGTATCCTGCTGTGCACTCACAATGTGTCAAATTCAAATCAATGTCATTAATCAAAGAGACGGTGTTAAAGTCTCAAGTATGGTCACAACTACGCTCAACATTTTTTAACATTGACTGGGTTTTGTACTTTGTCACCTGAGGTAATGTAGCATTGAGTTTTGACAAGTTGGGCACTGCTGCCCAAAAATGATGATCTATAAGCATAGCTCAGCCAAATTTAAATAGGTGATGGTTTTAGAATGCAATGGTTGTGCTAATGAGTTGTGGAATCGTATGATTGAATATATTATTTTTAATCAGTGTCACCCTTTTTGCCAGGCCTGTAATTCAGTAGACTTAATTGATTGATAGGTTTTATCCTACCTGAAAAACCTACCTGGGAAGAAGCCAGACCATCAACTTAAGTCCTCAAGGGTCCAAACACAATTACAATTATTAGAAAATGGGTCTTAAAGGTTGCTAGGTAAATCTGTAGCAAAGATGATGTTGCACCCAAAATCTCCTTGTGGTTGCCTTGGCATTTTATAGATTGCCGCGGTCCCCCTCAGTTTGCATGGATGATTTCTACTTGTCTGCAAACACTTTCTAACTACTAGCTGAGTGCAAATGGGAAACAGAGAATGTACAAATAAGCTATAAGTTATGCCTCACTGCTGCAGCTAACTTGTTTCAAAAGGCACAACTTTTAATTTGAAGGTTTCCATCTTCATTTCTAGTTTGTTTTGCACTTTTCACTTTTCATTAGCACTCAGAGATTATTTGGCAGGCGTTTGTAAACAAGTCAGCGTCATCCGTGCAAACTAGGGGTAACTAGGGGCAAGTTCATCTGCTAGCAACCAAAGCAATTGCAAGGAGGTTTTCAGTAGGATATCATATACCTCTTTCCAACCAGTTTTACCTACTAACTTCTATCAGCTATTCACCAACCAGTTTGGCATTACACAGTTTTCCCTAATAGCCTGTAGGCCTGCATGACTGGGGCTTTAGCAACTAATTTCTCAGCGACTGCCGTCACCCTCCAACAACCATTTGCCCGTCTGAATTTTTACCACATTTTTAGGTAGGCCCAGTAGCTACCAGATGGTCACTGACTGAGGTCCCAGTCAGACAGGTTTCGAGACCCATGTGAGTGGGGCCTCAGACTACTACGATCTGGATGACTGAAAACCTATACAGACCTACTGGAGTCGTTTCTTGTGATCTTCAGTCCTCAGTCTATTCTTGGGGGAAAATCCACAGTTTTACTTGGGACAAATGACAAGTCAAGAACATAAATTTCTTTGATGAAAAAAACTTTCTTTCGTTGTTGTGTGGGTTTAGAATGACTGGCCTGCTGCATTTTCCTACATCTGCTAAAGAGGATTTATACACTGTTCTTCTGAAATGGAAAAATGGATATAAACACCCTCAAAGTACTTTTATAGTCACTGTTTCATTTCAAACCAAGTACAGAGGCAACACAGCAAAAAGATATGACTATTCTAACACTCCATTGTATTCTGGTTGAAAATCAGCATCATAGTCGTCAGTGAGTGTGACACAGATGAACGTGCTAGAGAAGTCCATTTATGACACTGTTGTCTGAAAAAAAAAAACCCAATATAAATATGAGATCTTTTATAGATGTATCTTATATTTCCCTAATCCCTGATGGCCCAACACTAAATGATAAAACAATAAAAACAATAATGGCTGTATTACATTAGTGTCAGTCTACTGCACATTAAGAACAGAGTAGCAGCAATGCCTCGTGGATTTGCATGTTATATACAGAGAGCATAATACATTTTTCTGGTTAGGTATGATTTATGGTGTTTATTTACATATGATATGTAGCCTGGATTAACATATTTCAACTTCAACAAATAAGATCAATGACTTCAAAATGAAAATGTAATATTCCAGTAATGTAGAAAAATAAATTATATTACTTGTGTTGACATGAGGAGAATGATTGGTTTGTATCTAGCACCTATTGCAACCACTTACTGTACACTATAATGAGCTTTAGCAGACACGTGGTTATGACTATACCTGGCACTCTTACTGCCAGTTAACTTCTGTCACAGGAAATACATTATGTGGGCAGAATAAGTGCTCGACTGTGTATTAAATTAAAGGGCATTTGATAGAAAAATAAGTATAATAAAACATTTTAAATGATCCTTCTTATTAACATATCAGGGATTGTTTTAAATTAACTGATCTTTGACAAGTATAGATTATGCATATTTTACTCTTAGTTGTGTGTGCTTTTTTTCTTGCTTTGCAAAAAGCTGTGATTGTTTATAGATCGCACTCCTCTGTACTTTTATAACCCTTTTATAAGTTCAGCCAAGTTTGTCTAAGATAGATTTTCTTTTCCTTGGTTTCAATATATATGTATATATATATATATATATATATATATAAATATTTTTTTTTACATCACAAGGTCAATCTGAAATTTCAACATTATAAAGAAACTCATTTATATTTATAGCTTCCTAATGCTAACATCTTTTTTCACAGCTACCCAACTATTCAGAAAAAACTGTGATTTTTTTGGATGCCTTGACCAACACACGTACCAATTTATCAGCTACTTCCTGAAGGAAAATATCTGCATGAGAAAAAGACAACGAATCTGAACAAATTTGTCTCCTAATCAGAAGCCTGATTTTTCATGTGAATTCATGTGAATCCCAATCCCACCACTTTTAATACGTCTCCACAAAAACAGTGATATATAGTTATCAACTCTTCTTCTATATTTGCAGTTAGCATTGTAATAACAATGAACTAACCTGGCAATGAAAAAGTAAACGGCATCTTTAAATGACCGATAACAATATGAAATCTAAAGACAAATGCCTTATAATTGCACCATCAGTGAACTTTTGTGTGCTTTTGCCATTGTTGTCCATAGCTTTGTGCGCTGAAATAATTGGTATATGACTCTGGCAGTAACTGTTTATCCAGCAAGCACTTTGAAGGAATAGTAATAATCTTTAAGGGGATATTAACTCATGTTTTTAAATTGCATTGCTATAATGCAGCAGTTGACTGTCTTTGTAGCTACATTCCAATACATCCTGCAGACCCTGACAGAGCCAAGTAGTAGGCAAATGAAAACATGAATAATGACTAATTTTGACTGAATAGAAGAGCTGCTTGTCTTTGTCAGTAACCCAGGAGCTTCATTAGTAATTGTAAACAAGAGTCACATCTATCAGCTCTATCAACAGACTCTATCATCAATAATTATTGATTAGCTTGTCAACAGTCAGTGTAGAAGGCATCTGTCTGTGTTCACAGGGGTTAGCAAATACAGCAGGCCCCTTTCATCCTTTCCATATTTATTGTGCCATATTAAGCGTAGCTTAAATGACATGCTTGATTGCTCTGTGTGTCAGTATGTGAATAAAAGTTTGACTGCTTTGTTCATTTTGGAATGTAATTACGGTGCAGTGAATATGATTTCCAGTACATGGGAAAGAATGCGTATGTGTGTGCTATATTTTTATTGAACTTCACTAAACCTCTCGTACCGTCACTCTTCTGCTTCCCCCTCACACAATAATGTGGGTATTGCTCTGCATCCAACCAACATGGCAAAGATCCATGCAAAAGTTACTTGCTTATAAAACTTTATCCACACCAGCCTCAGAAGTCTCCAGAAGTTGTTTAAAAGTAATTCACCTTTTTATGTCATTGCTTCATTAGACATTTTTGCGTGCATTTATAGTGAGAGCACAGTTGGAACAGTATGAAGTGTGGACTTATGTGTGACCTCTAGGCCACCTGGGTGCAAATAGACAAAAACACTCACATAAACACATACATCTAAGGAGCTTGGAAAGAAAATTGACCAGACTCCTTTAAGTTTCTTGAAGACCATTTACCCCTCATCCAAGAAGCTTCTTCAGTTTGAAGCTTCTCGCTTTTCTTTCTAAGCTCCTTAGATTACCATGACCTGGATGACTGAGAACCTTCACAGACATAAACACATACAATCACATACTAGATCAGCGCTTATCTGCTTTGACTAAAACTGTGGCTCTTGCGATGGTTTTTCAGTGAAATTATGACCGATTTCAGCATGTGCAGTCCAGCAGCCATTCAATAGCCCCAAGTGTAGCCATCAGCAAGCCTTCTGGTGGTTGATCATTTCATGGACATTGTCTTTATCCACTTGTATTGGTCCTCTGGGATTAATTATTCAAAGTTCTGAAGGCATTCAGTAAGTTACAGCACACCTACAGTACATACAGTAGGCCTAATCTACATAAACACACATACAAAGCCTACTACCATACATACGTCAATAATAGAACAGTCTGTTTTTTTTTCTTTATCGTTCCTTCCAGCTTCTGTTTAGACTCTCAGCACACTGGCATAAAATTAAGGTTTCTCCCAGAAACTTGATTTAAATAAGTTTAGTGTTCTGTCCCCTTTGTTGCAAAATTTATGATCAAAAAACACTTGAACTGATCCTTGGCCTCATGTGTTTGCTTCTTCAGCGGTGTTTCCTGGCTCAGAGATGATATTTTCTCAGTAGGTCAGCCTGCCACATGTACTTCCTCTCGGGGAACCTCTCTGGGATCTTAATCTTGCGGAAGTCTTGAATGCACTTTTCCAGCTCCTCCACAACTGTGAGCTTCTCTTTTGTGGGCCTTTTCTTGCAGCTGCTGGTGTCACGGGAGCTGGCTGTAAGAGTGCGCAGCAAGTCACTCTTGCGTCGTTGTTCAGACTGCTGGACCATGGTGACAGGGCCCTTTTTCAGCGGCCTGTCCAGGGTTTGGACATTGGCATGGGGATGCGACTGGCGACTTACTGGGCCACAAATGACTGTTCCCTGGGGAGAACTGGCCTCTGACTGGCTCTCAGAGCTAGAGGTGGAGAGCTCATTAAAGGAGGTGCCACTCTCGCCCTCGCCGTCACCTTTGTGGTTCTTGCAGCAGCAGTCACATGGAGGGGAGGACCAACGTGATGGACCACCTGGAGAGAGAGGGAAGCAGAGCGGGAGCTAATATTAGATGCTACTTTTTCCACCTTTTCTTTTCTTTTAAGACCAATCATTGTGAAGAGAAAAATGAGACAGTGGCACAAAGAGTGGCACAAATTACAGAGACAGCAGAAGAAAGGCAAAGTAACAAGCACTACAGACTGACAAAGACGAAAAGTCAGCTAATGCCAAATGGCAATCACATTAGGACAAAGTGACATGACATCGAGGACAGCTGGCTGGCCTCCAGTCATAGAAGTGAGTTGGCTGACTATGTGACAAGCTTGTATTGTTCAGAGAACTACCCTCATAGATTCACACTGTCACATGAAACAAGTGGAGGAGCTAAAGCCTTTTGAAAACAGACAATGAAGGTCCAGATTTACACGTTGTAGCCTACATGTATTCAGAAAAACAGTAGGAAGAAGAGCCAGGACAATAGAAACAATCTTCTACAGTGCAAATATGTTTGTAACTCAGGAAAAAAAAAAACAATGTGAGCAATTGTGAGTTTTAAGATAAACAAATGGCAGATTGCACAAGTGTGATTTCCCCAAAGTATGTAGTCATATTTGCCACCATACTGTTAATCTCTTTAACAATGAAACCAAGGGACAATGCACAGTTGTGGTTAGTTTAAACATTGAAGGTCACAATTAAATTAAATTTATGTAGCACATTGGAATCTATGTGAGTCAATCTGCATCAAGTACAACTTGAATGTGTATTCTGGTTATATTCCTATATCAAGAAGAGCTTCTAGTATGCCAGTTTAGCTCAGTGGGTTAGCAGGTGCACACGTGATGTGTGGCCAGAGACCAGCAGCCTCGGTTTGAGTCTGACCTGTGGCCTTTTGCTGCATGTCTTCTTCTCTGTCTGTCTTTACTGTCACTATCCAATAAAAGCAAAAATGCCCCCAAAATAATATTTAAACAAATTAGGTTCTCAGAAAAGAAAATTCAATTTCAAATCAAAGTTTTGGCCTGACTCTGAATGTAAGTGGTGAATTAAAAGGTTAATTTCTGTGTATATAGATGGCAGCTGACATCAACAGATTATTGGTGAATTATAATACTTATTTGTTCCATTATCACAAGCGGATTGCATGTAATTGCAAACTGCAGACAGTTAACAGACTGACACTGTTTTATTGCCATTTTATTATTGTCTTAATGCACAAAAACCCTTTGAAGACAGTAACTGACGGTGAGTGCTCTCAGACCTCTTTGAAGTAACCATGTCAACCATGATTGACAACAAACAAGCAATGTCTCTTTGTCAGTCATGGCAACAAAATTCCAAGTTAATTGTACTCGGTCACAATAGTTTTTGTTGTGATGTGGTCTACAGCCACTGTTTTTAACATCACAACGACGTTAGCCACTTTGCATATGGCTAACATTACCTTTAGCTGTGATGCAGTCCTGTGAGGAATGCTGTAGTGATAAGGAGCTATCATAAACTGTCAAAACTTCAAGGAAATTTGTCACCAGTGAATATTGACTGGATGTGGGTTATTGTATTTTCCTGCTTTGTGTTACTCTAATCTAAACTCATGTTGTTTGAAACACGTAATAAGAAAGTTGCAGAGTTTATTGGTGTTAATGGGGTTAAGTAAGCAGTCCAGTAACTGTGGTCTCACATAAGTGATTGACTTACGAGCTCCAGAATGGAAGCAAGTACCCAATCTAACTTCGCTGTGAGCGTACAATAGCCTGAAACACTCAGGAACCAGAGCAGTGCCACACCTCTCCCTGCAGGAAGCAGCCATTTATTTTTCATGCTAACCTCCTGAATAATTGAACGGGTATCTGTTGCTGATGGACTTCTCTCTGTTTAGCGAAGCGAGAGACCAAAACCCTTGAGGCTAACACACATATGCCCCCACCTCCCTTTCTGATTTTGAGCCCCACCCCTCACCTCCCCTCATCTCCATCCACGAGCTCTGACAGGACTCAGCTTTCCACGCATCTTCTGCTCATCACATTCAATAATACCATTGTTTCTTTTCAGGCTGCTGAGCATTTCACTTCAAACAAGATTGTAGAAGATTATAAATAACTGTGCTTAAAATAAATGCCCCCCCTGCTTTTAATTCCCTTTATACTCAGCAGCATACTTGGCTCGTTTCTAGACAGCAGAATGGATAACAATTGATCCAGCCAACATTTGTTCCTCACATTGCTCCTCATAAATAGTCACAACTCATCATAACTACATTTTTGTGAGTATAGATAGAATAGAAATTTATAGTCGACGTTATATTTTGCTGTGTATTTTGTAAAGAGCTTTGACACTGAATCCAAAATGCACACACACACACACACACACATACACAAATATACTGCTGCCTACTGTATATTAAATAAAATTCACCTTTCAAAGTCCTTGACAGAAATGGAACACAACACGCTACCAGCAGTGAATCTCTTTAATTACCACTGGCATTTAGAGATTTAAACTTCCATGTGCACAAACACGATTCTATGCACGCATTCACAGAAAAGTTGAAGAGCGTGTAATATAAAATTTTAACTTGCAGTTTTAAAAGGTATAAACACAAATAGAATTACAAAGATGCACCCCATGATAGCCATCTTTTAACTGGACACATGAGTTAATTTATGTCACTCTGAGTGAAAGGCTCAACCCCAATCAATGAGATGCAGGCTTGTAATTGGTGACATGAAAAATGGCCTTAGACCCTGGAGAATTGTCAAATTCGCTAGTAGCCAATCTGCCTGTCCACATAAATTTAACACAATGGGTACCAGTGTTATAACAAATAGGTAAAAGAGCCTTGTCGTGTGTGTTTGTGTGTGTCCCTGTGGCTTTACGTCTGTGCATTTGATATATGACATTGTGTTTAATCTTTGGCATTTGGTAATTATATCCAGCTCTATTTAGCTCTTTATCCTGTAAGTCTTGACATTGACATGTTGCTTTAATTCACAGGTATCTTGAGTAGCTATTAGCCTCGCTAACATTAAAGACTACAAGGAGGAATCTGATTTATCACGTTGACTAGTTACATTTCCTGTCAAAGCTTTTACTTCAGAGAGAAATTGGCTGCCAAAAAAAATCTAATTGAAGACACTGCTTCCAAGAACAATCCAAACACTGGTGATGGAAATTAGAAAAATAAATGCACGGTATGTCTCTTATCTCTATGCGAGCGTTCCCAAAAGGATGTTTCAGTATGCAGTATTGATATAACACACATTAGTAATAAAAGTATTAAAAAAAAAAAAAAAAAAAAAATAAATATATATATATATATATATATATATATATATATATATATACATATATATATACATATATATATACATATATATATATATATATATATATATACATATATA
>VURO01013226.1:1093-19223 GCA_015108175.1 Pelvicachromis taeniatus
TTTTTATAAAAAAAACTTAAAAAAAAAAAAAAAAAAAAAATGTAGCATGGCAGTCTTCTTCTTTTTTTTTTTTTTACCCCTACTATCGGTCTCCCTAAATTTTTGTTTATGGTGAGCAGCCAATCAGAAGGAACTTCTCTTAAAGGGAGGAGCTATAATGGAGCTGAACCGCTGCACCTACACCCAGTACAAGATAAACAAGGATTGTGTTGAACCGTGAGTTTTGCAGAGCTACTCTGATGAAGTTCAACTTAAAAAAAAAGGAAATATCCCACCCCTTAATAGTGGATTTAACAAGCCAACTTCTATCTGAAGTCTCCGTTTAACATAATGTGCCCAGGTGAAAATAGAACAATGTCAGCAAGAACAAACGAGGATGTGGTTTGATATTAACATCAGTGCCGAGCTGCCTGTGAGCAAGCGGGTATGAAGTTCACGTTATGCAATCAAGACTGAATTTTAAACCCACAGAGGGAGTCTGGATAATCTTTGCGACAACATACTTGTTTGTTTCTGAGGGGGAATTCACTCTCTCCGTGCCGCAGAGCTCTGTAGTACATCCACTCCTTTACCAAGTTCTGTTGGGTTGCACCGGATGGTTTTGTCAAACTTGCATTTGACGTTTCTGACTCTGGCGTCTCACAAAAATAATACGTAGCTGAGGCTGACTGGTCTCTGTGGGACAAAAGAAAAAAAAAACAAAAAAAACCCCCCCATAACTGGTAGTTCCAGCCTTAGAAATGAACACCACTTCCTTCATATTACTTGGAACAATTAGGGTTTAGACACATCCTGTTTGAGGCAGTTTACGGCTGTCTGTATAAGAAGCAGTCACTCTCATGTTCCTGCTCTCACACTGCAGGCATGTGCTCTGTCTGCGGTTTTGTCAGCATGTCGGTGGCTGCTAAAATTCAGCAAAATAACGCTTCCATCGCCGTGAGCGACAGACCAGCTGTGGCCATTATGTTCATCTCCATATGGTCCCCCTTGTCTGCATACTGAAAAGAATTGTGATGACCTGGTTCGTACCATTGTCTGCACACCCTTTCCACTCCTACTCCACACATAAACAGACAGCCAAGCAAACAATAACAGAGGACAAATGTTCAGCTATGATTTCCTCCAAATGAAGATGATAAAGAACATAGATTTCAAACTCGTTTTTACATCGTAGGCCACATACGACCCACTCTGATCTTAAGTGGGGCGGACCACTTAAGATCAGAAACCCCGATTTCTGTCAGTGTAAAGATGTTTACATACACATTTAATCCCTGAGATATCTTCATACGAGGAAAAGAAGAGCAATTTCAACAATTTGTCTCAGTTTTCTAAATGATAAATGTGTCAAATAACAAAAAAAAGTTTGGGTAGCTTATTGTGCACACTGTTATGCATTTAGAATATTCTTTTTGTTCTACAGTAAAAATCTATAGTAGATATAGTAGATACTAGAAAAACAGGAACTTTTCTGTCATTTTTTTTTTTTTTATCTATTATTTGCAACTATCTGGTGTAGTATGGATGGTAATGTGGGAGGTCTTTGTTATTGGAAAAAGCTGCAAAACTTTAAATACAGTTAAAAATCTAAGCACTCCATAGCCTTCCAGTGGGCCGGATTGGAGTCTTTGCCTGGCCGATTCTGGCCCCTGGGCCTTATGTTTGACGACCCTACTATAGAACTTAATTTTGGTGTAAACTACATATGAACTGAATAGGAAAATTACCTGTGTTCCACTGATGCCACGATGAAGCCCTGAGAGGCCATTTCTGCACATATAGCTGAATACAAGGTCCTGAGAAACAATCACAGGAGTGTGAGCAGAACTTAACACTCGTAACAGGTTATTGCTGCAGCAGTGACGAACAAAAAAACAAAAAACGCATTTGTACCTGAAGGCTCCCAACCCATGGGAGAAGATGATCACGGGACATTTTTCATTCGATCTAAATGGAGCATCCAAGTAGGCTGGGATCTTGAAGGATCCTGAAATGGATAAATAGAAGGACATTCAAACTGGATATCGTTTTTAACCACTTTAGAAACTAAAAGAAATTAGCTTTCTAATTTTTCTTTTTACCTACTAAAGTCATATAGTATTGCCATCCTTGCCAAATGAAAGCTCGTTTGAGTTTTTCCACCACAGAGAAATAGACTGACAGCATGGACAGAGAGTGGCGCAAATTAATGAATAAGTGTGCAAGCATACAAGACTTACCAAAGAGGTAGTTGAAGATCCTTTCACTGAGGGCCCTGTTCATTTTCATGAAGTCAGCCAGACCGTTAAAGTACTCCTTGCATGGGACCCAGTCTGGCTTCGCTGCACTTTCAGTCTCCTGACAGGGATAGTACAGCCGGAAGAAGGTGCCCTGTCGAGAGACAGACAGCTAGTTCAAGCAACTCAGCAGAAGACCATTTTCTCCTGTGACGTCAGCAGCCTGTGTGGCCCAAATTTTACATAATACCTGTGAGTACCCAGCCCAGCATCTGCAGCACACTCAAGAATGTCAAATACAAGCTGTTACATGCCAACATGAACAAAGGGTGTTTTGGGCTTTGTTTGTTTTTTCGCTTTTACCTGTGCCGTGTGGTCCATCATGAAGTCAGTGCAGCCCACAGGGTTTGGTCCGTTGGCTGGAGGGATCCCGAGATGATTACTGCAGCTGCTCCCCATGGTGAAGAAACCGAGCGTCTTCCTCCTCTGGTCTGCCAAACAGAAACACACACCTGTACATCGATACTGCTGATCTCTAAAAGGTAAAGATAAATGGACTAAAAAAAATATTTCTGCACGGATGCTACTGACTACAATTAACAAATGTGTATATGCATAATGTATCATTACATATGCTTGATATTCATTTACATTACTGGCGGTGTTGTAGCTGTTTATTAAGTAGTTTTTTTGGTGTCAAATGAAACGCAAAAACTTCTTCACTGTAGTAAATGTAAACCAGACGTATGCGAGACCGAGTCGCGAAGTTTACTCCTTGATCGAACCACAGAGAAATACCGAATCGCAGTTGATTCGTTTAGCTAAACAGGGTTACGTGTTTGTGCTGGCAGTTAAAAAAAAAAAAGAAAATAAAAAAAGAAAGTGGCGCGTTAACGCCTACCTGTCCTCGCCCACGCGTTGAATCTCTTGACTACTAACTGAAGAAACCCTCCATAAGAAAACATCGACTACAGTGCTTTCGACAGCGACCTAACCAAACGTTTTATCTCCACCTTAGCTGCCGGTAACATTAACACTCGTTAAATAAAAAATAAAAGGCCTACCGGAGATACAGACGTGCGAGCGCTGCCCGGTGTTTCTACATCAGTTTCGCAATATTACTGTGGACTGACAGAGCAATCACAGGATAAACGTACTACTTTGGGAGGGGTTAATGTTTTTGTCAGCTAGCCGCTGCTAGCATAGGAGGGGGCTAAACCAGAGTACTGGATGAGCGGTGTTGAGTCACTGAATAGGGCTATGGCATTCCTGCCTTTGTCAGCCTAATGGCGTCTCCCAACCTAAACCTATATGTCATATTATTTAACAGTAGGAAATCATGTTTCTATCATTACTCTAATTAGGGCATAGATGGCTCTAAATATAAACTCAACCAAGGCGTCTGAAATTGTGTCAACTGCATTGTGTACCGCTCTGGTTTATCGCAGCGACTCTCACTGACAGCTCTGGAATCAGCGCGCACGTGCACTTGTTTACAACAATTATCGACACTTTAATGAATATTTTCATTAATACTGTGTGAGCCAAGGTGCTGTTGCTAAAGCGGCTACACATAAGTGTTGGCTTCTCAGTAAAGATGTCACTTCTAAAGTTTCTGTATAGTTGATATGACTCCACGTCTGTTGGGGGCAGTAGAGGACGGACGGGCGGGAAACGAAGCAAGAAGGGAGCAGGAAAGCAGTAGAGAACGATGCTGCGTTAGCAAAGCTAACTGTTTTCAACTCATTTATCAACAGCTCCTTGCGCTAAAAATGAAATTGGTGAGTAAAAAGCACATCAGTGAAGAGAACAATTAATGTAGAAATCGTCGAAAATGATTAACTTATAGTCACCCAAACGTGACTGTTAGCTTGGAAGCTAATAGCGGTTTTTGGTACAGTTTAATAAAGTGGAAAACAGTGAACAGCGAGTCAGTACAGCGTGAAGTGTTTAACTATGCATACGAAAACACGGAAACACAACCCCCTTTGACATTTTGGTGTCGTGTATATCCTGCTCTTACTGTATCTGCATCTTTGTACACAAACGCCTACACACACACCTGTGGTTCTAAGGGTGTATTTCCTCCTTGTAGTACTGTCTATCAGGTCATCCTACATTGCCCTGCAATGTCCTCAAGTTCAAGTCCACCACCATCATGTTGGACTGTGGACTGGACACCACCTCTGTCCTCAACTTCTTGCCCCTGCCTTTGGTACACAGGTGAGCCACTGACAGTCATTCATTCATGGATAACAGATGTGTTTTGCTTGATGATGATGATGACGGTGCTTTGTTTTTCAGTCCAAGACTTTCCAAGCTACCTGGTTGGGTCTCTAAGGACGGAACAATACATTTGGAAAAGGCACGGGAAGCTGTTTGTAATGTGCTTAGGTTACTTGGCATGTATTTCAACTTACTGCTTTTTTGTACCAAGATGTGACAATGTATCTGTGTGTGGGGGGGGAACTGTTTCCAATATGCTTGCAGGAGCTGAAGGAGTGTGCAGGGAGGGTATTTGTTGACGCACAGCCAGAGTTCTGTCTCCCTGAGGTAGACATTCCTGATACCCGATACTTCATTTTTACATCAATGTTATAGCTTGTGCTACTCTTTAGTGTAAAGCAATGATTCATAAAACCGTTCTGCTATAGTCAATACTACTAGAATCCCTAGAATGTCTCTCTGTAAAACAGGGGCCACTGTAAAGCATCAGATTTGCAGCAATTTCACATATTGTAAACAAATAAGATGAAACAAAAGAAACCACCAAAACAAAACAACCTGACAGGCCTGCCACAAGTGACAAAGAATCCACTCAGAGAAATCAATTACTGTGATGTGCACAGTGTTATTACTGTGTAGGGCCTAAAACATAAATCTTAATAAGTACTGGAAGTACAACAATGATATTTATTTAATCTGAATAACCCACAGAGAGAACTGTTGGACCTGTCCACCATTGATGTCATCCTAATCTCAAACTACCACTGCATGATGGCCCTGCCTTACATCACAGAGCACACTGGCTTCACCGGGACAGTGTACGCCACGGAGCCCACGCTGCAGATTGGCAGGTGAGAGATGCAGGGGATGACAACCACATCTTACTATTTTTAAAAAAAATTTTACCTGTGTTTTTATATTATTTTATATGGTAACATTATTAGTAGGAGTATTTTATTTGGTAAAACGAGATACAGGTCTAAATTCACACATCTTCAGCTTGTGTTTATGCTCGTTCTTTCCTTCCTTAGGCTGCTGATGGAAGAGCTAGTGAACTTCATGGAGAGAGTTCCTAAAGCTCAGTCTGCCACGTCGTGGAAGAACAAGGAAATACAAAGGTAGTCCAGTTTTGTAAAAATATACTGTGTGTAAGTGTTTTGTCTTAATTGACACATGAAATACAGTTACTGACTTTGTTATCCTGCAATTTTAACTTTTTAACCTGCCTGACTTTAACTTTAGTCTGTTCATTTTTGCAGTTTCATTTGTTGTGTTCTGTTACACCACAACTAACAGGGTGGCATTAAGCCACCATCCAAATGAATAATTATGTTATTGCATTAGGATGCTCCCTGGGCCGCTGAAGGATGCAGTTGAGGTGTGGATGTGGAAGCGATGCTACAGCATGCAGGAGGTTAACTCTGCGCTCAGCAAAGTGCAGCTTGTGGGTTATTCACAGAAAGTGGTAAGAACTGCTTATGTCCAGGAGATATTTAAGATATTCAAAGTCTGGTTTTCTTGGAACATATCGCCTTTCATTTTTTTCATATTTTAGCTTTCTTGCAGTGGTGACTTCTCCTTTTATTTTTTCCCTTTTGTTTTTCTTGCAGGAGTTGTTTGGAGCTGTACAAGTGTCCCCCTTAAGCTCCGGGTACTCGCTGGGCAGCTCCAACTGGATCATCCAGTCTCACCATGAGAAGGTTTCCTATGTGTCTGGCTCATCTCTACTCACCACACATCCTCAGGTAGGCCAGCAGGCTTAACTCTTCACCATTTCAAAGTCTACCGGGAGTAACCCTTGAAGCTTTTTTCTGAACTGAGTGATTCCTGTTATAATTTGGGCCTGTTTATTGAAAATGACAAAATGAGTTATGCAGACATCAGTGAGGGTGGTCTTTGCTCGTGCAGCTAAACCACGTCGTTATTGATATTTACTAAGGTGTCAAAATTTGTCATTAAGGGTCCAGCAGAGGTCATCAAATGTGGTCTTTATGAGTTAGTTTGATCAAATCAATTGGAAGGGATTGAAATAAAAACTGTCATAATCTAGAGTGTAACCAGTGCAGTCTGTTGTTTTAGTGACAGATTTCTTTTTCCTGTGCCGAGTTTCTTTTGGAAGGTAAATCTTTAGGAGTGTATTTGTCAGTGAAAGCTGTAATTGTTTGAGAATCCAGTCTGTTCTGTCCTATCACAGCTACTCTACATAGTTTCTCTTCTTCTCTACTCCCAGCCCATGGACCAGAGTTCACTCAAGAATAGCGACGTTCTCATTCTGACAGGCCTCACTCAGATGCCTACTGCCAATCCAGATGGCATGCTGGGAGAATTCTGCAGTAACTTAGGTGGGTTTTAATTTAGTGCTTAGATTTATGTGGCGTGTGAAAAGAACCAGATGTTGAAGCACTGCAACGAAGTCATTCTCATACCCTTTAAATTGAACTTGAATGATGTCGTCTGTGCTGCCGTGTGTCGTTCTTCTGCGGTCTGTAGCCATGACCATTCGGGCAGGAGGAAATGTGCTGGTGCCGTGCTACTCCTCGGGAGTGATCTACGACCTGCTCGAGTGTTTGTACCAGTTCATTGAGAGCGCCAACCTGGGGACCACGCCCTTCTACTTCATCTCACCCATAGCCAACAGCTCGCTGGAGTTCTCTCAGATCTTTGCCGAGTGGTGAGCAGCCGTTTATCAACAGCTTCTTGATTGTGTCGTGAAAGATCATCATTTTAGGCTTTCTTCAGTATGTGCAGTTACCTCGTCTTCATTTTTCCACAACAAGTCATGATGTTGTCACTCTGATAATTAAGAACACAATGCTGATATTTTGTTACACACTCGATAAAAATGCAACAAACACCACAGGGACATTAACGCGTGTGACTGTGGGATATTCTAATTGATTTTTCCCCCTAAATGTTTCAGGCTTTGTCACAACAAGCAAACAAAGGTGTATCTGCCAGAGCCTCCTTTCCCACATGCAGAGGTGAGTCTTGATGTTTCAAGAACACTTAATTGTTAAGGATGTAACACTGGCAGTGCATTTCTCCTTCATACTGAAAAATGGAGGTAAAGTATGACTTGTACTGGGTTTTAGGGACAGCCCCACAGTGTGGCTGTTTTAACTCCCTCCCTCCTCACTTGTCAGCCAGCTTTCTTCTGGTTTCTGTCCTCTCACTGATATACAGATGTAAGAGTGCCTACGATAATCTGAAGGTTCAGCTTTTGGCTCAGAGTGATTAAATGTACAACGATGGACTTTTTGTTTTTATTTTATTTTTTTTGACACTTTGGATGAGTTTAATATAAACTGATAAACCTTGACTGACACAGCACATTTATTACAGGAAATATAAAAAAATCATGATGTTTTAAAATGAATTTTCTTTGCATCCAAACATGAATTTTCTAGCATTCTAAAATCCATTTCCTGCATCATATCGAGAAAGTCGATTCTGGCTCGTATTTATAGTTTATGCAAATTCATGTTTGGATGGAGAAAACGGTGTTTTGAATTGGAAAGCATTAGGCAAATAGTACGTGTAACAGGCCAGTGCTATCACAAGTCATTTAATAACAGATGAGACATGTAGCGATGAGTCGCTTCAAATATCAGTCAGATATGCTTTTGCCTGAAACGTTTTAAAAAGCAGAAAAGACTGATACAAAGATACCAGGATGAAAACAACCAGAAGTATACCTCTGGGGCCTGTTGGCATGGTTACTCGTGAGACTCGTGTTTCAATGTGCTGTTGATGTTTCAGCTCATCCAAACCAACAAGCTGAAGCACTACCCCAGCATTCACGGAGACTTCAGCAGTGACTTCCGTCAGCCCTGTGTGGTTTTCACCGGTCACCCCTCTCTGCGCTTTGGGGACGTCGTTCACTTCATGGAGCTCTGGGGCAAATCTAGCCTCAACACTATCATCTTTACTGGTCAGTACAGCTTTACATCTCTTAGACATGAATAAAACCAAGAAAGCCTGAGCTTCTAACATCCTCTGTGACTGATCGTTCTCTCTCTCAGAGCCAGACTTCTCCTACCTGGATGCCCTAGCTCCGTACCAGCCATTAGCCATGAAGTGCGTTTACTGTCCTATTGACACACGGCTCAACTTCCACCAAGTATCAAAGCTGCTCAAGGAAGTCCAGGTATGCTTTTAACACCTGATCATCACCTCCAATTATGAGAGAAATACACAGAAATAGAGCTGAGACTAAGGAGTGAGTCAGCAACAGTGAAATAATCCGGATTGCTCCAAAAAGTCTGTGAAAGTGTTGAGGGTGAAATGGAAGAATGGAAAGCAGATTTTCAAGCTAACAGGCGATACACAAATAAAATGGCAGAACAATGTGAGCGTTCAGGGCAGAGCACAAGGAAGTAGTAGGTCTTGCATGAGATTTGAGGGATTTGACTCACGCATTCCTGTAGTTCTACGATGGCCTTTCCACAGCACTAGTTCTCATTTAGCTGTAGCTTTAATATAAATCTTAATAAAACCAGCTTTAGTCTCTTACATTTTTACTCAATGTGTGTGAAAGCTACAGCTGTCTCCTTCCTGCAGCCTCTCCACGTGGTGTGTCCTGAGCAGTACACCCAGCCTCCTCTGACTCAGTCCCACCGCTCTGACCTGATGTTGGAGCTGCAGCCTCCTCCTATGCCCTACAGACGCTGCTCTGTTCTCAACCTGCCCTTCAGACGCCGCTACGAACGCATCTATATCCTGCCAGAGGTGAGGAGTCGAAGAGAGGGGACTCCAAACAAATCCTCTGAGATGGATTTGAGTTGTTGTTAAAAAACAAAAATGGAGCCAGAATCTGTATTTTGAGAATTAGATGGTGAATTCTCTGATCATATGACAGCATGGGGTTTGAACTGCTGTTTTTATTGAGAAATTCTCTTGCTGTCAGAAAGCAGGTGGACAGTTTTAAATGCTGAGTCGTATTTTTCTCTTCCTAGCTGGCCAACTCCCTGGTTCCCTCTGAGATCAAAGCCGGCGTCTCTGTGGCAACCGTGTCTGCGTTACTGCACTCAAAGGACAATAAGCACACACTACAGGTGAGCCCAGAATACGCGCACTTCCATTAGAGTGTCATCTGATCAGTGCTCAGCTGACATTTGTCTTTCATTTGTTGCCAGTCGGTGCCCAAACCCCCTCCCATGCCCCCCAGCAAGAAAAGGAAGCGTGTGATTGAGGAGCCCCCTGTGGCGTTGGCCCCTAAACCCATGCTGAGTGGAGCTGTGGCCCTGGAAGCGTTTCTGGCCACTTTGCAGAAGGTGGGAAATCTGAATGAGAGAGGTGTCAGCTTACTTTGTTATTAGCACTCATTTAATGTTAAGTTTTATCTGTTCATTTGGAGCACGGGATCACAGAAGTTAAAGTGGAGGAAACGGCAGACGGGCACATTCTGCACCTGCAGGCGGAGGACACGCTCATTCAGCTGGAGGAGGATGGGACACACATCGTCTGTGACAGCGAGCCACTGAGGACGACGCTCAGAGACCTGGTGCTCCGCTTCCTGCAGAAACTCTGAGCTGAGTCCTCGCTGTTAGTTTTGAAGTCTTTCTGCTTCACGGACAGAAGCAGAAGGGAAGGGCGTGGATGCTCAATGGTCATATTTACAGTAGTTTCACTGTACAGCATTGTTTGGTTTTATTTGATAAACTCAGATGTATTATTTTGTATTTAAAAAAGTTTTCCAGAATCGTGCAGTGACTGTCATTCATCACTTAGTCTTAAGGAAACTGGAAGCTTTAAAGCTGCAAAAAGTGAAAATGGAGTGCTCACGAGCCTGAGCTTTGCAGATCAAGTGAGAAAGGTGTTTTTTTTTTTTCCCGGCCACAAGAAGAAATGCACAGTGTACGTGATCAATAGGCGTGCTGGTTGTCTATGTGATCATATGTTGAGCTGACAGCGGTTTGCTGAAGGTGTCGAGAAATACTGTCCAAAGGTCTTTCTCTCTTGTAGCACAGAGCAGGAGGTGACTTCCACGTGCCGCAGTCCCACTTCTGGAAATGTCCAGTTTCTCTGGTGACGAAGCAAACAACCATTTCCCCCAATACTCAATCGCAGTTACAAGTTTTTCCAGCGGGAGGAGTCGCCCCCTGCTGACCATTATGTGCTGTGCAACAGAACTAGCAAGTTAAAAACTGGATTAGATATTTACAATTCCAAATACCTCCAATTTGATAAGGAGGGCCACAAGTACCAAAATGAAATAAGTACATCATTAAATAATTAAATGTCAACTAAATTTATTTAACTCACTTTTCCTTCAAGTAATAAATCGAGTCCCAAAGCTATTAGCCAAAATGTCGTATTTGAAATATGTCAGTATGTTGTGTAATGGTTTCTTAAAAAAAAAAAATATGACCAAGTTAGACAAAAGAAGCAGTATCTGACCCTTATTGACACCTCATTAGCAATGATGCTAGTGGAAGGGTGGCTGTCAAGAAGCCTTAAGGAAGGAAAACTGGGACAAATAAAAGGCACACCTGCACAGAAAAGCGCAGAGGATGAAAGAAAAGGAAGCCAAGATCTAAAGATCTTTGAATGTCCTTCAAGAGGAAGCCTGGAGAACTACCGTATATCTTCCATTAGTAGCCTGTCTCTTTTAAACGCCGGTTTCTAATAAATGCCGGTTTGAAAACATGTCACGACAAATAGACGCCGGTCTCCAATAGTAGCCGGGCGACCTTCGACCCGGAAGTCCCTCCGCACTGTCGTTGGTCCTCCCGCGTCTCATCACTCGGCCAGCTGTTTCCAATCAGCCGTCAGCTATGACCAGCAGCATTAAAGATGGATGCAGCGACCGCTGGGTCAGCCGAATAATTTTTTTGAATAAACACCACTGTTACTATTGGAAGATATACGGTATTTTTGTAGCCTAGTTGAAGAACTGACAAGAAAGCTGAAAAATACAGGCAGTCACACCAAATATTCAAGCTGGTTAAAATGTGTGCAGTCAGTTTCTTTCTAATAAACTGTATATGTGTTTAAACTAGAATAAATTAAAATAAAACTCTGCACCAATTTCTCAAATTCTAAGTAAAACACAAGGAAATGATGTGGCTCATGACTTCTGCACATTACTGTATGTCTGGCCTAGCTCACTTACATGAAAACCTATTATGCTAACAAAGAGACCAGAAAGGTCAGCCATCCGTCACGCCAGCGTTCTGCTTCGACCCCAATGCATTTAAAGATTTCACCGACACGTACGAGGTACGACATCGACAACTCATTTGTGTCACAAAATATTTAATCGGTGCAGGATTTATTACATGCGTCAGAAGTACATCTAATAGGCTGTACAATATCTTACAGTGTACTACATGTTGCTTTGATAATACAACTGTTTGCAGCAGGAGGATCATCTAGGACTGATAAATGTCAGGTGCTCTGGAAAAAACTAAAAAATAATTAAAGAAAAAACAACACTTTTCACCTTTAGAGTGAAATACCACCGGGTTGGACAGATGTAACATTAACTGCTTCGGTTTGTACACATGAGCAGTAATCAATCATCTTCAGGGTGGTAATAAAAAAAACAAAACAAAAAAGGACACAAGGTATCCAGGTATGTTTGTTACGTTTCAGCGGATCCTGACGTTGAAAGAGAGGAGACACAGTTTCCATGTGGTTCCTGACAGGAAGAACAAACGGGACTGTCCAGTGATCGATTTCTGCAGCTACGTCTGCTTAAAAAAGAAAAAAGAAAAATGTTCAGTGGCTTCATTAAAGAGAAGATATTCATACCAGCACGAAGCCAGTGTTGTCCCCTCTTTGTTCTCGTTTCCTGAAACTACAGGCAGCGCATTTAAAAGTGTGATGACATCATTAGCTGATGAGGCCCAGGCAGCATGAATAATGACCATAATGTAGGCAAGTCTAAATCTCATCTGGTCTTAAACTGACCATGGCAGACAGCGGAGCTAGCTGAGCTTCAAGAGGGCAAGATCACAGAGGACTGATGTAACCAGGTGAAAGCGCAGGGAGCGCTCACGTGGCAGCTTCCACACGGTAATCATTCCTGGCTCTGTCACAGACAGCTGGCAGTTTGAGGTGGGAGCGATGGGATGATGTCACAGTTCTTCTTGGAGGTGGAGAAGTATTAAAGCTTTTTATTACAACAGTGGAACAGATGGAAAAACTTACTGTAACAATGTTATTGTTCAGCTCTATAGAGCTTTCATATCATTTTGGCCCTCAGCAGACTGTGTTGGAAAAAACAAATCAGATAATACTGAATATACAATAGTCCTTTATCACTCTCTGCACTCTGTGTTGTTGGTCGGCGTTTTTCATTTTACTTAGTTGCGACTGTTTGAGTGTGTGTGTGTTTGTGTGGAAGGTGGTGGCAGCAGACAAAGGGGGGGAGGGGGTTCAACCTGATAAATGTGCTCTTTGATAAGTCAGCTGCTTCACGCTTACACCCATCCGTTACTTGGATTCTTTCTCTGCGTCCAGCACGGCAGAGCGGATGCCCAGCTTCTTCAGCTCCTCCACCAGGTCTCCGTTCTGGTGCATCTGCAGGAGGATGTCGCAGCCGCCCACAAACTCGCCATTGAAGTACACCTGAGGGATCGTGGGCCAGTTGGAGAAGTCTTTGACTCCTGTAGAAGGCAGACGCCGTTAATACTACCAGTCCTGTTTCTCTGAACACCATTGAGGTGTAGCATTTTGGTTACATGGCTCATTAGCATTTTTTTTTAAAGGAAAATCTGAGGGGTGGGGCTTTTTTCAACCCACTGAATCTGTAGCAAAAATACAGATCTCCACACACCCACACACAGGGCAATCATCTCAGTAAGCAGCTGCTTAGTATCACCTCTCCATCTCCATTCAGACTTATTTATTTTGTGCAGCAACAGTTGCACTTTATACTGTAAGAAGAAAGAAAGTGCTCTTTTAAGCCCTTCAATTTCAGTATTACATGTTTGTTAGTGTCTAGAGGTGGCTGTAAAGGACAATATTCAGGACTACATAACAATAAATAAATTGATCCAATTGGCCATTATCACGTAATTTAGTCTAAACCTGTGGTTTAAGTCTGAAAACTGTGGGACAGTTAGACAGGATTCCCACTACAGCAGCAAAAATACACATATTGCTAATGTCATCTTTATTAAAGGACGCGTCCCTGCTATCCGACAGGTAGCTATTATGCTATTATGTTATTATTTGGAACAATAGGGGATCGAGTGCTGACAGTCCTGACAGAGCCGGGTACTTTGATACTGATGCTAACGTTCGGCTTACCCCACCCTTTGGTGCTGCTGCACAACACTGATAAAAAACTGGCCATAGAGTGTCGTTGACATGCTAACCGAAAGGTATGGCTGCTTTGAATGAGGTAATAGTCAGGATAAGTAGTGCACAGAGGACTCGGTGGGAACCTGCCACTTCAAGGCTGTTTAAATCAGCTGCACACAGCATGCGGCGCTTTTTCTTCCGGGTATAAAGTCACCAAAACGGTACACGTTCACCTGAGAGGTGACAACCTGTTGCTGTCAGGCCGACTCCGGGTTACTGACCTTGTCTGAGGTCCTGGTCCTCCAACACGTTGTACGCAGCGTAGTTGTCCACGCCGTGCATCCGGAGGATCTGAACCACAGCGTTACTAAAGCCGCACATGGGCTGCGCCGGCGTCCCTTTCATAAACACCACCACTTTGTCCTTCTTCACTATCTCACCGAGGTTTTTCTGGAGATCCGCCGTCGAGCACAGGAGCCGGACCGAGGCCCACTGCGAGCGGCCGTCGGTTTGTCTGGGCACATAGACAGCCGAACCCGAGCGAAGACACCGAGCAGCGGATCTGAATAAATTGTTCATAGTCTGTGGTCAATTATCTCGTTACAAGAGGAAAAGAAGTGTCCTAAAGTCGGGACAACTTAGCTTTGAGTGATTTGGAGTACACTTTCGCCTCACGGTTGAGAAAAGGGGCGTTTACCTGAACGCTGATTGGACAGCTTCACCCACAAACTCAATCGAGTCCGATTTGCTAATGGTAGCGTCACACGTCATTTACCCCGGCGAACATAAGACGTTTCAAAGTGAGTAGTTAATTGAAAACATGTAATAGCAACACTGTTATAATAAAAAAATAGACTAATATAACACCTGTTTTCTTTGATAAAATGAAATATTATAATTTAAAAAAATATATTTTCATGTCGGATCAGCCGTTAAGAACTTCCGGAGCATTTTACACTCAGAGGAAGAAGAGGTTAAGTGTTTGAAAGATGGCGGCGCCCACACAGAAGAATAACAAACCGGGGAAACCTGGAGGAAAAGAGGCTCAGCCTCTTATTATCGCCAAGACACCGGCGGAGGAGCAGCGTCTGAAACTGGAGAAGTTGATGCGAAACCCAGATAAAACCGCTCCTATCCCAGACCGACCCAAAGAATGGAACCCGCGAGCACCGCCGGAGTTCGTCCGGGACGTGATGGGCTCCAGCGCGGGTGCAGGCAGCGGGGAGTTCCACGTTTATCGCCACCTCCGCCGCAGAGAGTACCAGAGGCAGGACTTTCTGGACAAGATATCAGAGAAGCAAACTAAGGACGAGGAGTACCTGGATAAACTGGAGCGGAACAAACACGCCGCCGAAGAGAGGACAGCGAAGCGGAAGAAGAAGAGAGATAAGCTGAAGCAGAAGAAGCTCCTGGCGAAGAAAGCGAAACTCGAAACTAAAAGCAAGAACGAAGAAGACGACAAGAGCTCCGAGAGCGAGGAAGACGACAGCAAGGATGAGGAAGACGAGAGAGAAGCTGAGGATGACGCAGAAGCGCCCAGCTTCATCATGGGGAGGAAATGAACATGTGAAGCATTGAAACGCCGTGCAGATGGGCACACAAGCGATACTTAATGCGTCTGAGAACAGAAGAGATGATTTAAACCCCGTGTGATGAGCCCTGCAAACAAGAAGGTAGAACTGACCTGCCGCAAAGATTAAAAACATTTGTCATTCATCGGCAGAGACACTTGGACTGCCTACTTTAGTAGGCAAGAGAATGCACAGAGGGAATGATTTTTGAAAGAGAAATGTTCAGTGTAGTTTTTCATTATGCGTTACAGAATCACACGTGGAAGCCTTTGTCGGTGTCATATTTTAGTATGATTCAGGTTTAACTGCAGGGAAATCCAGCCTTGGTTTTAAGTTGTGGATTTTAACAATATTTGGGAATTATCTATATTTCAATGTGCTAAATGTTTTGAAATAAAACTGAATAATAAAAAAACATCCAGGTGTTGTGTAAGTTGGTCACAATGAAGCCCAGCAGTCAAGATGATGTTTAGACATGTGATTGGCCACGTGAGCCTTTGATGTTCTCCTCCTTTGCAGCCTTGTGAAGCTGCCCCTGGCCGAGCCTGTTGCCTGTGGGTACAACAAGGCTGCAGAAAGCAACTCAAAGAATGAAAAGGCGTGGCTCCTGGAGGCTCAGGAGTTTCACGTGCGATGTTCCTTGCACAGAACCCTGCTTTCCACGGTGGTGACGATCTCCGTTGGTAGCCGTCACCTTTCTTGAGGCAGGTAGAGTAAAACCTGGCAGCCAGATATTGTCTGAAACAGGGGAAGCCCTTCCTGTCAGACACTGTTCAGCTGTCACATTAATGCCTTTAAGAGTGATTTATAGCCACTGCTGTTTACTTTCAACAATTAAAAACGCATTCAGAACGTTTGTTTGCTTCAGTGTAATAGTTTGCCTGTGCCTACTTTGTTGGCTTCCTCCTTTAATAATACAAATAAGAATATAGCTGGCAGCAAGTCATTGCTTTGATTTACTCCGCTCTTTTAAATCAAGCTTTGGCTTTCTTTCTTTATATTTATTTAGTGGAGAGAAAAAAAAGTAGTATTCCTTCAACCTGAATGTGAATGTTTTTAAAAAAAAAGATTTGCTGTCTTCCTTCTTTGGTTTAAACTTTTTATTTAACAAAATGGGCCAGTGGACTTAAAATAAAACGTATTTTTGGTCTTTTTTTTTTTTAAAATCTAGATTAACATAATAATGTAAAAAGTGCATTATTTTTACATTATGGTTCGGGCACCTTATCAGATGCCTGAACCAGTTAAGGTGGTTCGGGCATCTGACAAGGATGCCTCCTGGACGCCTCCTGGGTGAGGTGTTCCGGGCATGTCCCACCGGGAGGAGGCCCCGGGGCAGACCCAGGACACGCTGGAGAGATTATATCTCTCGGCTGGCCTGGGAACGCCTTGGTGTTCCCCCGGATGAGCTGGAGGAGGTGGCTGGGGAGAGGGAGGTCTGGGCTTCTCTGCTTGGGCTGCTGCCCCCGCGACCCGGCCCCGGATAAGCGGAGGAAGATGGATGGATGGATAGATGTAAAAAGTGCTTCATTGAAAGAGCTGTTAATATGCACATGGTTTATTATTTTAATTATCTCTTCAAAAATCATAATAAAAAGGATATTTTGATGTCCATTAGCTGTACTGGCAGTCTTAGCCTCCTTTGCACCGGCTTGCTTACCATTGTTTTATTAAATTGCAACATTTTAGTCCAAGCGAAATTCATCAGGTACAAAAACCATGGTTTCAATTTATTCCTGATGAAGAACAGTTATAATTTTTTGACATTTTTCTTCCTACACACCTGTTGTTCCTTCAGGTGTGCAGCGTTTTTAAACTTGCTGTTTATTATTTAACAAAATATTCAACTTGAGAAAATGCATTTATTAATTTTCAGCCCTCCTACTTATGTTTGCTGAATTGCACAGCTAAACAAAGGATGTCTCACATCCTTTGTTTTGATGTGACCTTTGCAAAAGTTAATGAGTGGAAAGCAGTGGACCACACTGATTCATGTGAAGGAGAGTATTAAAATACATTATTTCAACGTAAAATTAACACAAAAGTTCTCAGTGCATATTATCATACTGTATTTGTATTATGTAGTTGTTTTTTTTGTACAGTGATGCATGGAGGACATTTTCACAAACCTGACTGTAGATACGGATTGGTGGAAGACAAAGTTTTAACTGTCAAAGAATGAAACAGTTTAAATAGAATGGATGAAAAGTATAAGGAGGTTAGAAAGACAAATCATACAGAATGACACATAAGTACTGGTGAGGAAATGAATTACTAATATCCAGCATATTATTTTAATGCATTTTATTTTTGACATTACAGCTCATTATCTCCCTATATTTGGCTGTGAACACATGAGTAAAAGAACCTTTGGGAACAAATGACGACTTCAAATCAGACAAGTTAACATGTGTTTTCAGCAGCTGTAGAGCAGGTTGATCCTCCTGATGTCCCAGTAGGACATGCCCTGCCTCTGGCCAATCTGGACGTTGGGGTTGGGGATGGGGGTGATGGTTTCCTTGCCATTGATGGAGAAGGCTGTTCTTTCGTAGTGCATCACGGAGGAGTAGTCGTAGGGAGTGTTGAGGTTGTTGGTGTCCTGCTTGTCGAAGTTGTAGGCCATCTGTGGGTCGATGTTCTGAAAGTTGATCCTGACGTAGTAGTCGCGGTCGCTCCTGGTCTGCTCGTGCTGGAAGCCCAGAGCGTGGTTGACCTCGTGCTGGACGATGCCAAAGTAGATGCAGCCCTGCCTGTTGAGAGACACGACCTGTTTCCCTCCCTGTCTGCCCAGAGGAGAGAAGCAGCCGTTCTGGCTCTCGATGCTGATGTAGTCTTTCTGGTTCTGACGGTCGACAAAGCGGACGC
>VURO01013231.1:2469-14318 GCA_015108175.1 Pelvicachromis taeniatus
CCCACCCCAAAAAAAAAAAAAAAAAAAAGCCTCACGCTCCCATTCCTCAAACTGAAACTCTGAGGGAAGCGCGATGCTGTAGCTCAGTCCTCCCGTTGCTCCGCTGTCCTCATGGCAACAACAACCTTGCTGCGGACGCGCGAGCGCTTGGTGCATGCTGGGGGATTATATGCACCAGGTCCTGGACTCCATCCAACACAGTGCACTGGATGACGGGAGGCAGGCACAGGTCAGCCAAATGCAGAGATTTATGAGTAACACCAGATGGGGATGAATTTCAGCACTCACACTTGGAAATAAAGGAATATCTTTTGCCCCATCGGAGGCTTTTTAAGTTTGATTAAGACATTAATCACAAGTTCCTCTGTGGTTGTAACACTGGCTGTTCATCCAGTTTAAAACTATAATGTAAGACTCCTAATAAAGGAGGGACATTAGGAAAGGTGGGATTTCTCTGTCAGTTGATTGGTCAAGATTTTGGTCAAGGTCCATGAGATGGTGTGAACATGCTTTCTTTCTTTCTTTCTTTCTTTCTTTCTTTCTTTCTTTCTTTCTTTCTTTCTTTCTTTCTTTCTTTCTTTCTTTCTTTCTTTCTTTCTTTCTTTCCCACATCAGACTCTCAGTTTGTCCACAGTTGTTCCCTATATCACACTATATCACGCTAGCAGGGGGGAAATGTATTAAGCTTAGTATTAAGATTTATTGTAAGTTTGACTCAAGAACTCAGCAAATGAACCAAAACCTTCCGTGGCTCCTCTTAGAAAATCAGGGTTATTGTAACAAGCAGAGACTGGAACTGCTGCTGTTACTAAACTGCAACCTTGAGCTTTGTATTTTAAGTTGTTGTCTTGACAACTGGACGATTTTGTATGTTTATGTAAAGCGTTTAAAGCAGACCTTTAAAAGAAAACAGGTTGCAAAATTATGAATACGGTGCCCATTCATGTAATTTCCCATTCATTCATACAACGGACTGATGTCTTTGTGCTGCTTCCAACACAAAGATTATGTTTTTTCTCACATGTGGAGCTGAAGCCATGAGGCAAGAATGTTGTTTCTGTGAGGCAGCAGTGCTCATGTTACATACCGTGGTGGCAATAGTTAAACAAGGTTCTCATTTTCCTTAAATTAAAATCAAAATCTAAGAGTAACATTAAAATGTTAATTTTTTTTTTTTGCATTTGACTTAGTTCGGACCGTCTCATGATATTACAGCTTAAAATCCAGAAGAAACTGTGTAACATTTTATCTTTTACTGCCTTTTATGTTTATGTTGGCCAATTTTTTTGACCTTAGAACGTGTAGAAAAAAATGAAGGAACTAGTTGAATTTTAATTTCGATTTTTGGTGAGACTGACCTTTGTTGCTATTTGTGTTTCTATTTACATACATTGCTCGTATGTCAGTAAAGATTTTCATCTTGAATATGTCATTGGTCAAGATCCCACAAGTGATTTAAGTGTTTCCTAATTTATGTATTTTATATTTTTACTTGAGGTCCAATAATTATCCCAGGGGATATATGAGTAGTTTTTTGAAGTAACTCGGGTAGACTACAGTTCATGTAAATATAAAAATCTTTGTTCGATGATCCCATTTGCCACGATCCAACATCTGTTACATAACAAGCTGTTATGCATTGTTTAGGAGTGACTAGACAGAAAATGAGAAGTGACGCAGGTTCCCGAGCAGCCACAGAAACAGATTCAAAATTAACATTATTATTTGGTGTTAACTATTAGAGGGAGGCTATAACATGTTTCCTAATTTAAAACTTGCTGAAGAGGCGAGATGATTCGACTGTTTTCCTTTCCTATCTGTAACTGAATAAATCTCCTTTAATCGACCGTACACCAGGAAAACATAACAGGTGTAAATGATTTTCTGCATTTTGAGTTTTAGTTGCTAACAGCACCCACGCTGCCCCCACTCTTAATTGTATTTTGCAAAGAACTTGCTGAAATTTGAAAGCACTCCCTCAACAAACGCCAACAAAACAATCAGGTGTTTGAATCGGGGGTTGAATTCCCTCTCTGCTCGGCTGCATGATTGTGAGACGTAATGACGCAAAACATGCACAATCACCAGCGAAGAAGAGCTTGTGCTGAGTCAGGAACTTACCATCTGCTACCTTAAGGAACCTGCATTCATCAGCAAATCTCCGTCCAAGCGGGCATTCAGGAAGAGGCCGGATCAGAGATGGAGACCAAAAATAGCAAAGGCCACCTCGGATCTCCATGTTGCATAATGTCCTTCTGTCCAGTTCTCTTCATATAGTTTCATCATTGCAGCTCTCCGATGTGGAGACCGCTACGATGTCTTTGGGTTTTTACATTATTGTACAGAAAGCTGACAGGAAATGAGAGCGAAGACAGAGAAAGACTTGGTGACCATCCGGTCACAGTATATGGCCACAGTCTCCCAACCAACTAATCCGTCTTCTCTTGGTTCACTATCCACTTATTCACATTGCAGTCGATGATGATCAGCACACACATCTGTTCTTTACATTCTGATCCGTTTGTCTTAAGAGGATTTTGTGGCACGCTATTTATTTACCAACAATTGTATAATCATCAACAGCATCCGCTTACATCTGCTAATAACACTTTAATCAGTCAATGCACAAAAATATGCAAAACACACTAACATACAAAAAAAAAATTCTATTTAGATTTTTTTTTTTTTAAATCGTGGTCTCACATTGACCCTATTGGCATCTCTAAAAAAAGCACTTAAAATGCCTCTTAGACAGCTCACAAGTGGACACCTTAGACCCATAACCATGAAAAACATATCGATAATGTGTTGTTCAAGATGTAATACGGGTCACCTCCTCACCGGAAGGTTGGTGGTTCGATCCCTGGCTCCTCCAGTCTACATGCCAAGTATCCTTGGGCAAGATACTAACCCGATGTTTGCCTACTGGTGATGGTCAGAGGGCCCGGTGGTGCCTGTGTCTGGCAGCCTCGCCTCTGTCAGTGTGAACCAGGGCAGCTGTGGCTACAATGTAGCTTGCCATCACCAGTGTGTGAATGTGTGTGTGAATGGGTGAATGACTGAATGTAGTGTAAAGCGCTTTGGGGTCCTTAGGGACTAAATAAAAGCGCTATACAAATGCAGGCCATTTACCATGTAATATGGACTTCTAATCTATATGTCAAGTGTGCTCAGTGTTGTACCCTGAGCCGCCCCCAATGCCTGTGTAAAAGTGTGTGTATGAATCTTAAACAAGGTGGTTAGGCATAGAAAAAAAACAAATGTGGGTGTCACTGGGTGAATGAAGTGTTTTGACTGCTCAGAGTAGGAAAGCACTGTATAAGTATCAGTTTATTTGTGATCACCTTTGGATTAAAGCACAACAATCTGAATTTGGAGCAAAGAGGATATTTGTGATGCTCACCTAACTAACCGAAAGTTTATAGACCCAACTAAAGTTCAAAGTATGTGGGACTGTTATTACAGCTTTAGTAATTTACTTTTGCTTGAATGGCTTCTGAAAATTCAAAAGACAGCAAGGGCAGCAACAGGACCACCTCACAGAAGAAGAATAAACAGCCTGAAATGGTGAAGCTCAGGTAGGGGGGGGTTGCAAAGTGTCTTGGAGAGGCAACTACTTGCAAGCTAAAATGGATCAAATGGCATTCCCCATGATATCTGACAGCAAGATGTGCAGAAGGGAACTCACTGTCAGCTTTTCTTGCTGGGATTGATTCCAGAACCTGTCAGTATCCACAGTTTTATTTACATACAACTTTGCCAGTGCACTCATGAAGTAAATACAACAAGCACGAGAGGAAAAGGAGAACCTGTCTTTGTCTTGCGGTTGTTTGTGGTAGTCTTCTTACAACTCTTCTCTCTTTTTTTTTTTTTATCCCAGTAACAGTTTGCTGTTGTTTTAACTGCTGTTTTAGTGAAGAGTAGAGAAGCTGCTCCTCTGCATTGAAAAGACCAGGATACTTTTTGGAGACCCGCATAGATACAACACAGACCACATCGGACTGAATCTGCATCTGGTAGTTGTTTCCACTTATATACAGAAACAAGACGTGACGAAGTTCATGTCAAATTCAAGAATCAAAGAAAAATGTTTGAACAAGAATGATCAAGAGTTCTGGCTCAACTTTCAGAACAAGAAACCAGAAAGTAAAAGACCATTTTTTAATACTCCTCTTTTAGTTTTGAAGGCGAAGAGCCCTGATGAATAAACTGCAGCTTTCAGCACAGACTCTCTCTGACCCTGTGTAATTTGATTTAAATTAGCATCATTACGCAGTAAATCTGGATTTTGCTTTTGGTTGTGGCAGAATAATAAATTAAGCTCATGTGCCCTTTTCTCATTTCAACTAAGAGCTAGAGTCTGTCAAAATATGATTCAAAGTCATGATTAATTATAAAAATCCTCCCTGAAGTACAAAATCAGTTTCATTTCTATCAGTTTATTCTGAAACGTTTTCATTTCACACGTATTTCCCTCCACACGCAGGGGTATTTTCATCATTTAACATTCACCATGTGCACTTCTCATACGGGAAGCCTATTTTGTGCGGCTGCAGCTGGTCGTAGATTAGATTCACATGACGAGGCAGTGAGCAGATGCATAAAAGCTCACATCAGGAAATAAAACTTCCTCTTTTAGGCGTGAAGATCTAAGCGTGCTCAAACCGGGTGAACTTGTCTTTCTGGGCGAAGTCATTGTGAAACAAGGTGAGTGCGACTCTTTTCTTTTTAGATGTCTTGTTAAATTAATGGCTTGTTAAAGATTATGGACGTAAACGAATAATGATATGTTGTTGGAAAAAGATTTACTGAGAAAGAAGCTGGGAGATTACAGTAAGAGATTACAGCTTGAACTTCTGTGTTTTGTGATGAAGTAATCTTCAGGAGTCTGCTCTGTAGATACGAATCGTGTTTACAGGCTCTTCTTCTTTTGTTTGCAGACTGTGTTTAATTGAAAATGCAGTGTTGTGGTTTTGGACTTGTTTTTTCCAAGATGTGCATCGAATGCTAATCTTAATGTGCTTGCGTGACCATTTGCAGGCCCAGTGGTGACGGAAATATAAAGAGTTTGTCATACTGTGCTTGAGTTGTATACATTTTCTCACTGTTTATACTGTGGCTCTCTTGTGGAGTTTTGTAACCCTGAGCCGAGATCTTCTCAGAGCTCCGACTTTTCACGTCTTTCAGTTTAAAGGAAAATGCTTTTACTGCATTATTCTTAAACATTATCATGTTTGAATTTAACATAGTTTTAAACTCAGGTGCACACCAAATCGCAGCAAGTTAGATACTGAAATTTCAAAATGAACCATTAGCTGATTACACAAGGATTAAATCTGCTTTCCTTTTTTTCCCTTTCCTGGTCAGTATGCACACATTGTGTGCCGTGTTGCTTTTGGCCTTCATGGTCCTCGTCTGTTCTTCGCCTGCTGTGAACAAATTGTGGGAAGAGTGGAAAACCAAACACGGAAAAGTTTATGATAATCAGGTAGGACTTAAACACACATTTTGTCTTTGTTGCCACATATTCTGGCAAGGTTTGGATGAGACAGCCAGGATTTGTGTTTCAGACCGAGATCGACTTCAGGAGGGCAGTATGGGAGAAGAACGTGCACTTGGTGTTGAGACACAATCAGGAAGCCTCGGCGGGGAAACACAGCTTCACGCTGGGACTGAACCACCTGGCTGATATGGTAGGATGCTCCTGCTGAGAAGACAGGATGTCTAAACTTTCTAAATCTAGATCCCGATCTGTTATTGTGCAGTCATTCATTAGTAACATTAAAACAGCTTCAACGCTCATGGATAGAAATGCATTAAATTATCTAAAACTATAGTCTGGACCAAAGGAAAAATATCTGAGTGAACAAAGCTGCAGGAACAGTAGAAGCGAGAAGAGAAACAAACAGTTGCAGGATCAGTGCACTCGTTCTGGCATTAACTTTAATTCTACCTAAAGTAGAAGTGAGATCTACTACAGAATAGATGCTCATACGATTGTGGTTGTAACTGCTGACTTTAACCACAGCTGGTTTCATACAGTGACTGTAAACAACATTCAGAAACTTCATTGTCATCATTTGTCTTCTCATCCAGACAAAAAACATTCATCCCAGTCGGATCTTACTGGTCCTTCTCTGTCCGAGTCTGCTCTGCAGTGGTTCACATACCCTGCAGTGTGTACACACAGTTTGAAGCTTATGCAGACCACTGGTGTTGTAGTAGTGGCAAAACTACTAAAACCAACAAATGCTGCCCAGCTGGAATCAGTCAGGATAATAACAGTAATTCTTCTTGTTATTATTATAGGAAAATCTTTGGGTCTTATTTTAATCTCAGTATATTGTGGGACACATTTTGAGCATATATGAATATCAGGTTTTTAAAAAATATTTTTTAATATTAGGGGGTTGAGTCACCTTCAGTCTATATTATGACCTTGGCAGCCACACTTTGAGCCACATATCAAGTTGTATAAAGTCGAAAATCCCTACACCGACGGGATTGGTATCTCTCTCTCTCCCTGCCTGTCTGTCTCACTCATGTATTAACCAATATGTAACTGTTACACAAATCACCCTCCCAAATCATTGTACAATTATGCTGACGATGGCAACAAAAAGAAAAATCAACCAAACTGAACACATTTAACAATTCAGTTAAACTGATCGCCACAAATTGCAGCATCACACTGGAGCGGTCGCTCACAGGAGCGTATCTGAGAGACCTCTGGTGGATACAAACATTTTAACACCATGTAAACATAACCGTATGTTTGCCATCATATAGCCTCAAGTGCATTCATGCACATTGATCTTTTGCTGGTGCAAGGTGGACGTGAATGACCACCACCGTTAATCTGCGGATAAAACTGCATCCCCGTGGGCTTAATTTAAACCCTAACCTATAGAGCGGCTCTAATCTCCCTTCATACAATCAGATTAATTTAATCCAGTATGGGCTGGGCCAGCCTAGACAATCAAGATGCTTATTTTTATGTACATGAAGACCCTTATGTAATGCTGGAAATATATAACAGAATTTAGAATAACAGCAGAGCTGCAGGGTTGCAAACTAGTTGGTTTTGTGCCGTTCTGGTTCAGTTTGGACTCCTATAAACTATTAAATATAATATTTTGCTTATGTGCAAATGTCAGATAAACTGGTAAGTAACCTTGCATTTTATATGGCCTTTGTATTTTAAATAAAAGATACCAAGAAAATGGATTTCATCAAATGTGCTTTGCACATGAAAAAGACCACAAACACAAAGTGCAAAAACCTTATATTAGAGCAACATGTTAGTGTTACAGTGTTGATTTCTTGTTCCTGCATGGATAATATTTTAAATGAATTCTTGGGTTGTTAAGAAAAAACAAGTGCAGAAGCAAGAGAGGAACTGTATTATAAGTTAGAGGGTTTTTATTTTTGATTAAAAATCCAGGAAGCCCAAGCCGTAAAGCCTGGATGGGCGTGGCGTGTTTGCTCTCTGCAGGAAACTGGCAGAAATGTTTGGGACACACGCAAGCTTTTGGCCCGCCGTCAGAGGACAGAGTGTTGCAGTTGCCTGGGTGAATAATGTGAGGCAGCTGAATTACACTCACATGTAAGGGGAAAGATTCTGTTTTTAAAACTGCTATAAAAAATTAAATGACACAGACTCATGTCTGCTATCGCTGGACCGTTCACCTTTTGTATTTTATGCTCTTTGTCAAAGACAGAGGTGATAGTGGGAAGGGGAAGGAGGGCAAACACAGCCACAGCATCTCCATTAGAGATTTGTTAATGCCAAGTGCAAAATTCACTGTGGATGGGAACAGAACGAGTTCACTGAGTGGAGCTGTTTCAATGCTTCAGCTTGCTTTTCAGTCGATGATGGGCTTTAACCACATTCACAAGCAGAGATCGGTGCTGTGTTTACACATTCAGTTTCAAGTGAAAAGAGTGCTGTTGTGTGGAGGTAATATTTAATCGTGTTTTCATTTTATTTACCGCTGCCATTTCTTTCCCCCCAAGACAGCTGAGGAGATCAATGAGAAGCTGAACGGCTTGAAGCTGGAGGAGGCCGTTAATTTCACAAATGGCACTTTTAAGGATGTGAGTGGCTCGCTGTTACCTGAAAGTGTGGACTGGAGGAAAGAGGGCCTGGTGGGCCCCGTCAGAGACCAGGTGAGATCGGGTGTCGTTAGAAAAGGAAAATCATGAGCGTGATCCTGTGACAAAAATTACAGTAAACTTACTGTTTTCCTTTTCTAAGGGTTTGTGTGGGTCATGCTGGGCCTTCAGCTCTTTGGGAGCTCTTGAGGGCCAGCTGAAGAAGCGCACCGGTGCACTTGTTTCCCTGAGTCCGCAGAACTTGGTAGATTGCAGCACCCAGGATGGAAACCTGGGTTGCAGAGGAGGCTACATCACGAAAGCCTACAGCTACATCATTCGCAACGGAGGTGTTGACTCGGAGAGCTTTTATCCCTACGAACACAAGGTCATGCTCTACACGCACAAAGGGAACTGTAGGAAAGAGGGCGGACAAACGCAGAATGGCTGACAATACTTCTGTCTTTTCATAAATGTCTCATTTCTTTTTGCAGAAGGGGAAATGCCGCTATTCCGTCCAGGGCCGGGATGGCTACTGTTCCAATTTCAGCATCCTCCCAGAAGGAGATGAGAAGATGCTGCAGAAAGTGGTGGCATCAGTGGGACCGATCGCCGTGGCCGTGAATGCCATGCTGGAATCTTTCCATATGTACAGTGGAGGTGAGGAGGAAAAAGCTTCACAGTGTAGGACATCCAGTGAATTTCACTTTATTCAGTGGTCTCTGTTCCACACTGTGTTCTTGGGGAGGTCATACTTCTCCTACTGTCATTGCAAAGTTTGCACATTACCACTGCTGTAGTTTTAAGTTCGTCAGCCTTTAGGGCGCCCTTAGCATGAGTAGCCCATAGATCGGCTGTACCACCTATTTTTTTGCCACCATAATTTCTCCCTCTGTCTGTGGCAGTACTGGCCGAGTGGACCTCCTTTTTTGAAAGAGAGCTTCAGTCATCAGCACATGAGAGTAATGTCATTGACAAACTTTAATTTTCTCACTTACTGAACTTACGCACCTTCATCTTTTAGGTTTATACAACGTACCCAGCTGCAACCCAAAGCTGATCAATCATGCCGTCCTGCTCGTGGGCTATGGCACAGATGCAGGACAAGACTACTGGCTGGTGAAAAATAGGTAAACTTACATCTGATTGCTAATCTTTAAAATATTTTTGAAGCTGGATGTGAATGTTTTTGTCTTTTCAGCTGGGGAACTGCATGGGGAGAAGGAGGCTACATTCGGCTTGCCCGGAACAAGAATAATCTCTGCGGCATCGCCAGCTTTCCAGTCTACCCTACAGTGTGAAAATACGGCCCACTAACTCAACTTAGTTTATTTAAATTATTATTAAAGAGCAGTCAGTGTTGCTGCATTTTATTTCACGTCAGAGTTAAAGATGCTGAAAGTCTAACCCATCTAATAATAGTGATAACGACCAGTGAAACAGTGAAGAAAAGGAGAGATTCATAACATTTTGTGCCATGTAATAAATAATTTGTGCTAATTCACTCACTTGTACATTTCTAAGCACAAATTTACACTCAAGAACAATAAAGATTTTGTCAACTGACCAGTTTTTAATCAGAGGAGGAGTTGAAGTAGTACTAAAGCAGAATTTTGGGGTATCTGTACTTTGCTTGACCTTTTTTTTACCCCTGAAGCTTTTACTCTCTACATTTTTAAATAAATAACATAAGGACTGCTCGGTGTCATCTTTTAAACTGGAAATGTGAAGCTTACATGTAAGTCCTCATGCTTTTAAATCAGTGTAATCTAGTATACAGACAGCATAAACGGTGTACTGTCAGTGTAGAGAATCGACATCAGCCACAACTCATGCAACATCTGCTCACATCTAGTTCAATTCAGGTGTGTAAATCTGCAAAGAGCTGCAGGTCAGCTGATCACAGTCTGTAATCTAGTGAAGCGCTCAATGGAAATTATAGTGAGTTGTGATTCTCTTCCCCACACTGAGCCATTACAACTGATTTTAGTTCTCCCACCCATTGAATTTCACATTAACCCCAGACTGTACTCATTTTCCAGTTTAGAGGCAAAGAAAATGGAGCTTTTTCTTCTTCTTTTTCTCTGCTCATGTTCTACATAAATGCTTCAAGCTGAGTAAATGTATTAGAATTAAATAATGTCTGACATAAAGTCTTTATTCCCATCTACTGATATCATTTTATTATTACATGAATACATTAATATAGCACAAGGTTCAGTTAGCTTGTACAAAAATAGCTGGTAGAAATCGCCTCCAACGAACTACTTCTTACTTTCAGTACATTTCAGAGTCGACACTTTTTCACTTTCACTTTGGTGAAGAAGTTGAATCAGTACTTTAACTTTTACTGGCTTATTTTTCAACACTAGTGCACTGTGGTCATAAAGGGATGGACGTGGTCAGCAACAATACTGAGGTAGGCGTTCACTGCTTGTTACCAAGTACCCGAGTAAATTAGTAAATGCAGGTTTTACTTTTTTTTTTTTTCCAGTTTGTCAAATAATCTGAACTGCATATAATTTATGTGGAGGACTCACAAGCCACCTCCTCTCAATGCTAACATGCTTCAGCTGACTCTAAATGTAAATTGATACCACCTGTAAACTCTGCTGCTGCTCCTGCTGTTATCCGCTTAAAAGCAGGAGCCACACTGCAGGCTGTTTGCTTTGTCACACGGTGGTTGGAAACCGTCTTCTTCTTTTCCCCAGTTCTGAAAATGTTTCGGAGCCTGCTTTTCACAGTCTTGTGTGGAGTTGCAGTGGCCGATATCAGTTTGCAAACAGATCGACACTGGGCGCTATGGAAGAAAACGCATAAGAAAGTATATTCTCATCAGGTAAAACAAAGGGGGGGGGGGGATACCAAGGTGCTCAATCCTGTCACTTTAAGAGGAATGTTTCATGCCTTCAACTGTATGAGTGTTCAGTTTAAGCATAAAGGCCTATTTAAGCTTAATTTTAGAACAACAACCCACCTTGTGTTTCATTAATATCAAATTGTCTGGACGTCTGAACTCTGGCTTAACCTAATCCTAGTGAATGTGCACATATGCCACAGAAGATCTGGTGTAACGTTTATGTTCCAGATTGAGGAGTTGGGACGCAGACTGATTTGGGAAATGAACTTGAAAATGATTAATCTTCACAACCTGGAAGCTTCGCTGAACTTGCACACTTACGAACTGGCAATCAACCACTTGGGAGACATGGTAAGCATTTTCCTGAACCTTTAGATCACTCGATTATGAATGGTGTGTAATTTCTCCGTGCTGGCAGACCCCCGTGGAGATCATTGGCACTCTCACGGGCACTAGGGTACCCTCTGACCTGGAGACAGTTACTGCGAGCTTCGTAAAAGTCAACGCTTCTCTACCAGTTTCAGTGGACTGGAGGGATGAAGGCCTGGTAACTACAGTCAAAAGACAGGTGATCCCCCTCAGATATCTGCACACTTTACAGGAAACCTCTACCTTTTTTTTTTTTTTTTTTTTTTTTTATTTTTTTTTTATTAATTTTTTTTTTTTTTTTTTTTTTTTTTTTTTTTTTTTTTTTTTTTTTTTTTTTTTTTTTTTTTTTATTTTTTTTTTTTTATTTTTTTTTTTTTATATTTAAAAATTTTATTTTTTTATTTTTTTTATTTTTTTTGCTTGTTTTTTTTTTTTTTTTTTTTTTTTTTTTTTTGTTTTTTTTTTTTTTTTTTTTTTTTTGTTTTTTTTTTTTTTTTTTGGTTGGGGTTTGTTTGTTGTTTTTGGG
>VURO01013239.1:456-13064 GCA_015108175.1 Pelvicachromis taeniatus
CAAATCATTAAAAATAGTTCAGGAGAGAGGTACACCAGTGAGTGCCTATAATCTGTAAATCATGGTGGAGGCTCTGTCATGGTTTGGGTGATCAATTTTTGACAAAAACCCCAGTGGCGTTGGGGAAATTGTCGAATTATGAATGCAAAAATGTACTATTACAGATTTTTATCCAGCAATGAGTACCATCTGGAAAGCATCTGACTGGAAATAGCTTCATTTTTTAATTTATTTTTTGTACGACAGTTTCCCAAACATACTGTCAATGAAGTAAAAGCATACCCAGATAGAAAAACACACAAAGGTACAACTATTAATTGTGGATTAGTTTCCCAGAGCCCAGACCTCAGCATTATTGAAGCTGTGCTGGATCACGTTGTAAGAGAATGGAACACAAGGCAGCCAACTTCCCAAGACGAGCTTAGAATGTCCTTCAAGTTGCCTGGAGAAGTATTGCTGTAGGCTACTTAAAGAAATGTCAAGAAAGCTTGCCAAAGAAAGTTCTGGTTGTGTTAATGGATACAGTTGTTAATACCAAATGCAGATCAAGCTGTGATTAAAAAACATCTGATTTTGGCTGATACATTGTTTTTCCATGGGCGCTTGCACATTGTGGCAATAAGGACGGACCCAACCACAGGCTTATGCTTTCCAGCATCACTTTATTCGCTCACATGGTTGCTGTTACAAAACTTCTCAACTGCAGCGTCCCAGCTGCCAGCCACACGAACACAACAACAACATGACAGGACCCAGTTCAGTCTTTTAGCCCGGCGAGGCGTGATTGCGGATGCCCCGTAGGTGCATTCGCCTTCCCTGCAGTGGCAACGCCAACCACTCCCTGCCACATGCATCTTTCAAGGAAATCAACACACCTATCTCCAAGTTTCCATGTAAAATATAAAGAAATGAAGAGCAGCACAACACAAAATACTGTAACTAAACTATTTCATTACCAAGCGGCATCACTTAAACACCTACAGTAACAAGTCATTTTCAATCAGCTTAAACTAACTAGCAAATAATAGCTTGATGCATCTGCAAATAACAGTAACAGGCATGACTGAGGACGACACTGACCAGGACTAAGTGCATGATGGAGATAGATATCTACCTCAATGATTTAGGAGCAGATGGACCTGCCCCTTCCTGTCAGATGTTGGGAGGATCCTCCTTATGTCTTATCGGAAGTAGAACAGATCTTGTAAAGCTTCATAAAAGAAATAAACTATGACAGAGAGCTGTACATCAGTGCTTTCACTTATGTGCAGTTGCAGATATATCCAGAAATGCAATCACCATTACGAATTGTTAAACGACATGAGCCCCTTCTGTCAAAGTTGGTTGCCATTCAGTCCTTATACTCCTTTTTGTATAGTGAGCCCAGACTTTTGTAGATGGAAAAAGAAAGTCTATTGAGCACCCAGAACAGAATAGCTGAAAAGTGTCAATTTCTATTCTCGCGACATATTCTCATCTCTATTCATGGTACAATGTAAGTGATATGAACTGGATAATAAGATACTTCAAAGACAAGGCCTTGTTAGAGATATGGATTTCCCATCAAAGCCAGGAATAGAATATTAACAGGAAACCAGAATGATATCATAAAATCTTTAAATAGCTTGATATCTACATTTCTGTGCAAAAGTCTCGAGACACCCCTTTTTGACATTTTGCTAGAAAAATGGGAAATATGTGCAGTGATTTATTGAAATATGTACATAAATACTTAGATTTACAGTACAGAAGACATAAAACAGAGCATCCTAATTATCCGATAGAGCCTGAACTCACGTAGGCAAGCTTTCCGGTAATTTCTTTAAGCAGTCGTCAGGAATACTTCTCCAGACTTCTTGACATGTTTCTGCCTTTTGTTCTGTTCTCTGTCAACATGATCCCACACTGCTTCAATAATGTTTAGGTCCCGGCTCTGGGTAGGCTCATCCATGAATGATAATGTTCCATTGTGTGTTTTTCTATTCAGGTATGCTTTTACTGCAAGAGCAATGTTTGTGGGATCATTGTCATGCTGAAATAAAGCCTTTGCCAACCAGATGCATATGGTATTACATGGTGAATGAAAATGTGACAGTATTTCTTAATGCATCATTTCATCAATTTCAACAAGATCCCAAAAAGCAACAGCAGAAATGCGACCATAAACAATGACAGTTCCTCCACCATGTTTTAGAGATGGATGTAGACGCTCACTGTGCACATTTCACCTGTGCCAGGTGTCGGGTCTCTCCAGGGGGTCGATTTTTACGATTTCTTAAGGACATACTGTTCGTTTGCTTGTTTACTCTTTTTAGACCTACCCCGTCTTCTTTTGTGCTCCACTTGACCAATTTATTTAGTGTTTCTTAGTAAAATGCTCAGATACTGTACAAGGACTGGAAAAAAAAAAGTAAAAAAAAAAAAATCGGCCAAGGAAATTTTTGAAAGTCTGGGAAAAGACCAACTTAAAGAGTATAAAACTCTGGCTCCTTCTAAGGAAAATATGAAGAAAAGACGAGTGTCTCCAGACTTTTGCACAGCAATTTATAAATATACCAATGTTGGTAATATCAAATATATCAGATGTGGTTACTGCATATTTTCCTGATGCCTAGTTGCCTTTATTTAGTGTTTTTAATGAATTTTTTGCACATTTCAACCTGTGAAATATTTTTCACAAAGGTTAAAATGTTTTTCCAGAGTTGCTTTACACAAAGTATTAAGATCTTATAATATTTAAAATATAAATAAAAATACACAGTGAATTCCACTGCTATGTAATACAACGCATACCGTATTTTTTGCCCTATAAGACGCTCCGGAAAATAAGACGCACCCAATTTTAAAGGAGGAAAATCTAGAAAAAAAAAGATTCTGAACCAAATACTGTAGAACACTTTCTCACACGCACCATACACGCTGCCTCTGCCCGTTTTATCGAGCATGTATCGGTGGTGACTTGTGTGGTATTTTTATTTATTTATTTATCTTTCTTTTCTACTTACTTTTTATGTCATTGTCCCCGTCACTTTCATTGCTTTTCATTGTAATACTACAATGTTATCTTTTAAGTGATCTTTGTTTTTTTTCTAACTGTATGTTAAATAAAGTTTGTTTTAAAAAAAAAAAAAGAGAACGCGAGTCTTAGAATTGAGAAACGGCACCCGCGATTCGGGGGCGGAGCTTTGGCAGATCAGTTCTTCTGCCCATCAATCACGGGCATGGAGCAGGAAGGGCAGCAATCTATGCTGCCCTGAAATGTGCGGACATTTCAGGGCAGCATAGATTGATACAGTGCCCGGGAGATATGCACAGAAGCGGCGAAATTGTGCCCACACTGACCAGCAAGAAGTGAGACTGCCCGGGGAGACACGAGGAAGCACAGCCTGCAGCACACACCGCATAAAGAGAGGACTGCGAGCAAGCGCCACACAAAGTTAGGAGCAGTTTTGATGCAGGCAAAATGTGTATTTGTCGTATAAGACGCACCAACTTTTCCCCCCCAGTTTTGGGGAAGAAAATGTGCGTCTTATACGGCGAAAAATACGGTACTTAACATTGTACTTTAGTCTAATTATACTACATTTCTATCACAGTGACAACAGGAAATAAACACCAGAGTGTTATGTGTTCTTCTGCTTTCCGTGTGTGTGTGTAGGTGTGTGTGTGTGTGTGTGTGTGTGTGTGTGTGTGTGTGTGTATAAAAGTGCGTTAAACATTTCACCAAGGCCTATACTGCAGTTAAGACATATCTTTACACTTAAAGCCAGACGCAACGTCAACTCCATCTTCTTTTGTAGCGTTATACATGCGGATGACTCGTGTGGTGAGTGGAGGAATGTGTCCATTATGTTCCATTATGTTCATGAGAAGACATTGGGAGCTGCATACAGCCTGGATACTAATGGATTATGTGTGTTTTCTGTTCTGGCAGATGTATCGTCAGTGAGATGGTTCTGTTATTTCATCCAGTAACATGCCAAAAATGTTAATGCACATGTCTGTTTTTGCAGTCTGCCCCTCTTTTTAGGTATCAAACCCACACGCATGGTGCAAAACTGTGAATATTCAGTAGTGCAACACCATATGTTTAAGCAACAAACATTTTGTAGTTTATAATTTAGTAGACTTAATAAATTGTTGAAGATTCTGTCCACACATACCTTTGTAAAGTAGGGTCAGTATCATTATCTGAAAGATGTTTCTTGGGAAAAGTTAATAAAATGGACCCAAATACTGGACACCTCGGAGGCAGACAGGCAGGTGGGGAAATAAAAACTAACTTTAATCACTTAGAGAGGATAAAGGCAACAAAAGCCATTGCTGAGGTGAGGGGGGTGAATCCCAAATAAGGTCAACACAAGGTCCAATGAGTAAATAAGATTAAATGGGAGAAAAACAAAAAAACACAGGGCATCTGCAAGGAAGCAAAGAGCAGCAGAACAAAATGTGAACAACTAGACAAACTGACAGCCAGAAAGGACAGGACTAGCTGAACAAAGTGACTCTAACAAGGTTGGAGGAAGCAATATGGAGAAATATGAAGGCAGGAATTAAAAAGCACTGGAGCAACTTCAGTATAAAACAAGAAAAGTGAAGAAAGCAATTTGAAATAGCTATAAGCAACCAGCTAAATACTAAAGGGTTAGAACAGGAAACCTGACAGTGTTTCACTTTACATTCATCTACAGTTAGAACACCACATTGCATTATGATGGTGAATAATGGCAAATTTGGAGAACATTCTGATGTAAGTGACCTTTTGGATTTAAATCGTTTCATCTCTTTATCCTTTTATGCGTTCCTCTGAAACGTTCTCATAATTAGCTCGTGGAGTGTTGAGTTTTGGCCAAAAACTTGCCTTTTGTTTTTTTAAGATGAACCCGCTTAGTCTAAGCTCGGATTGAAAACTCTAATTAGAACATTTTTGAGTCTGAGCATTTACGCCAGATTTGAAAACAATCCACAGCAATCAATCAAGGCATTCTTTAAATATGTTACATTTACAGAAGTAGACATGGTCTCTGTGACCTTGACCTTTGAACACAGAAATCTAATCAGTTCATCCTTGAGTATAACTGTGTGCTATATTTTGCATACATATCCTCAAGGAGATCCTGATATTTGCATTGAGGAGAATAGGAGCATTGCCGGTTACAGCATACTGCAGCAAAACAAAGCTCGAGTAAAAGCCATTACATTATTTATCATAGCTTTCAATCACCTCGCGTAATAGGATACTAATTAACCTTTTCGCTAGTGAAGATGTACGGGCAATTACCACACTGGATTGGCATAGACCGTTGATCACCAAAGATGTAAAATGAGGAAAAGTAATAACGGCGGATGGCTGGCTGATGGGTTTTGATGCTGCCTGGCGCTCATCAACAAAAACATCAGGCTTTACTCTCTTGACTTTTTATGTTATATGGAGCTGGATTAGATTCTAGCGCTAAGATGGAGTACATGTCTGAGAAATAAAATGCTGAGAAATCACTAACAGTACCCAGTTATCCAATGGTGTATTATGCATGGAGTCCGTGTGGAGTATGATAAAGCTCCCTGCTGCAAATTACTTTTGATAAAGGTCATATGGTTAAAGACTTGGTGGATGCTGCTCACATATTTAATTTTTGCAGGCTGCTGCAGCAGTACTCGACTCCCACTGCACAGCTGTTGGTTGGTGGTTAGTTAAAACACAGGGCTGCCTCCGATGCCAGCCGAGCCCTGCATGACACTGCAAATCAGAATTTGAATGGAATTTGGCCTTTCATGCCAATGCTTCAAACATGCACATTTTTGATGGCATGTATTATCAAGTAATAATCCCCTTTTTACAAAAATTTGAACACTCTTTAAAAAGAAATGGGTCAGCGTTCCATATACAGCGCCATGAAAAAGTTTTCCTGATTTGGTAGTTTTTTGCATGTTTGTGATACTTAAATGTTTCAAAAAGCAGTTTTCAAATGATGACTTCTTCTATAACTGGGAAAACCTATCTGACCCTGTGTGAAAAAGCAGTTGTTCTCCTTATTAAATCGTGAACTGTGATTAATCATAAATCTCATAGTTCACTTTCACTAAACAGAACCAGACTTGATTCCTGTCAGTGTCAAAGTGAAGTAGGCTAAAAGAGCTCAAAAAGCAGCGCATCATCCCACTGACATCTTTCAGTCTGGAAGGGCTTTCACTAGCTGGGCCCACGTCCTCGTATTGGTTTGGCGGCGATTTAGTAAGTAAAGGTGAGTGGCTTGGACATGAATTGAGCTGCGGTTTGGGGAAGGCCTCGAAGGGGACAGGCAATGGCTCCCGGGCCTGGCAGATCCCCATGTACTAAATAGATGTCAAGAAGTTAAAGAATTGAAAGGGGGAGGGAGGGTGGGGCACATAAACGAGAATGAACAGCTTGTAGAACTGCGAGAACCTATATAGATGAGAATCGGAAGGAGTGTGTTTGGAGGCGTGGTCCCGCTTCTGAAATTCAGATATAATCTCCAATACAAAGCCATTTGTAAGGCTTTTTGAGTCAAACCATGGTATGGGCCATTATCCATGAAAGAAGATAACTTGGAACAGCTGTGAACCTTTCCAGGGATGGAAGCAGATCAACAACTCATCCTGGAGGTCATAAAAAAACACATTATGCTATGTTATGCTTTCAGCCCCCCAACACAGCTCTATGTTACGCGTTCCAAAACATGAGAACCATTTGAAATGACTCTACACATGTGCACTGATTTGACTTTCTCGTCATGAATCGCTTTGGAAAACACGGCTGGAACGTGTGTGTTACCGCAGAGAACGTCAATCTATTGGATTCCATCCACAATCCGACACGTATCATAGCAACGCGGACAGTTACCTTTTGCGTTCCTATGGGACACATCGGGACGAAACAAATTGTCGGTATGTTTCACGACTGGGAATGAGAACAGTCTGCTTGCCGCAGTTGAAGTCAGTGTCCGTGATTCTCATCACTCGGCCAGCTGTTTCCAATCAGCCGTCATCTACGACCAGCAGCATTTAAGCTGGATGCAGCGACTATCGAAGTGGGATTATTACACTGAACTGGAACTGTCGGCTAGCGAACCTGCTAACTTTTACTTTCTCTTGAGGAGAGTCGGGCGGAGAGAAGTTTCAGGGAGCACCACTCGTGTACTGGGCTAACACAGACAAGGAGACACTCGGGAGCAAACGAGGAGCACAATTGGGAACTGCATTATTTGTGAACTGTTGGAATACGTTTTGGAGCACTGTAAGTAAACACACTGTCTTTTCACCTCTAAAAACCACGCCTGGGCTTTCCCTCTCACTTCCACGACAATTCCGAGAAGGGAATAAGAGCCGGTCTCCAATAACCACCGGTCTCTTTTAAACGCTGGGACGGCCGGATAATTTTTTGAATAAATGCCCAATTGGCTACAATTGGAAGATATACGGTATTAGGTGAGAGGGGGGCAATTCCTTTTTCATGTAGGGCCGGGAATGTTGTGATAACCACATACAAGTTTTCTTTGTCTAATATTACAATTGGTTCAGTGACAGCTCTTAATATTAGATATTAATATTAAATTTGTTACACTTAAACATGTAAGACAGACAATTATATTAAAAAAAAAGTGAAAAAAAAAATGGGTGAGGGCCATATGGGGTTTGGTGTTGTTGTAGGTGGTGACAGTTGTGTAGAAGAACTAATATTTTTCACCACATGCCAACAAGGGTAACTAAGCTGTTACTGCTAATAATAAGGTGTCTAAATAAGACAAAGAATGGATATTAGACTGAATGTGTATTATGTGTTTGCTGCTCTAGAAGAAAAGAAGCAACAAATTGCTTTTGTCAGTGTTAATCTGTACGTTCCTTTCCATCATCACAGCAGAAATGATTTAAACAGTAAAAGTTTCCTGTTAATAAGCCAGGCTAGAGTAAAAACAATAAAGCAAAAGGCCTCTCTTGTCCTTTGTATGGTTTGGAGCTACAAATGGAATGCGGTAGCCTTGTGATGCCCAAGGCAGGTGGGCACCATTGGGAAATAAGTACTGTAGGCACCATAATTCATTTTATTTTATTGTGGCTGTGCTTCCTCGTCAGTAATTCTTTATTATGGTAATTACATCAGTTGGACAAACATGAGCTTGTCTCAGTGTCATCTGCAGCACAAACTGTTTAGAAAGGAGAGCTATAGCATTTGGGCCTATAAAGTAAAGACAATATGGAAGTGCATTGCTAACAGCAGGGCGTCACTGTTTTGGATTCAGAAAAGTACCCAGAAAGTTACATTGTTAAATAACACAAATGCAGTTACATTGTTTCTTTAGCTGACATCTAGAATACAAAAGCTAGTCCTGCATTTAAGCACACGTCTTTTTAGTTGGATGAAAACTGTCCAGCTGAAAGTCTGTCATTACATCACATGCTGATGTCAGATTAATGTCAAAATGTCATGTTTCTGTAGTGTGCCTTAGCAGTTTGTCATAGCCTCTAATCACATACATCACAATTCTGAATAGAAGAAGCCAACTCACTGTTTTATTTTTCTTTTTTTCTGAAATGAGATCTGTACATAACAATTTCTACATTTCTAGGCAGAAGCTTATCAAACCTTCCTGTGTGTCCACATCTGTCAGATTCTACACATCCTGTGTGTAATACAGCTTCAAGGCTCATACCCAACCTGTGATAACACCTCTGAGACTTTGGGAGCACCTCTCAGAGCATCAGACCCAGAAGCTTGTTTAATGTTATGTAATAAAAACAACAAAAAAGTGTTGGCGCAGTTGCCTTTTGTAGATGAAGGGGTAATTCTACCAGAGAGCATTAATGTGTACATGATCTCTGTCAGTTCTTTATTGATCGGCAACGAAGAAACAAGCCGCACAATTGGGAAAAAGTTTTTCTTCAGAGAAAAACAAACCTGACCTTGGAAGGAAGTCACCCCTGGGTTTGTTGGCAAATCTTTTCATGCTATGTTGAAAGTATAAATTCAAAGTGTTGGGACAGAGCTTGATCTTATTACCAAAACGGTTGAAAAGAAGTACAAAGGCCCACCTTTCTAAAAGGAATCTGACAATCTATTTCATAATTTAGTCATATTATAGTAACTTCTTTTTTTTTTTTTTTTACATTTTCTAGCCAGTCTAGTTCTGTTATATTCGCTGCTAGGACAGAGTTGACAATCTTTACTTTGTATTTTTTGACTCCCAGCCTGTAAAGGGATTGCTTCTGATGCAAGCTCTGCACGATGGTGCCTAAAACCAATGTCTCTGCCGCTATCCACATTTCTAAAATATTCAAGTTGCAGTGAAGATCAAGGACAGCCCTGAATTTCAAAGCTATCTTACCATTCCAGAGAAAAAAAATACCTTAGCGTTTATCCTCCTTAATTTTTAACTTCAACATTAAAGCACAAGCAGAATTTTGACTTTATTATGTTCACTACACAAGTCCAGAAAGCCACTTACTATGCAATTTGATGTACACAATAGCTTGAACTACTTCCAATGAGAACTTTAAAGCTTGCAGATAGCACCATTAAAACACAATAACATTACTATGGAGCATTTTCTTGCAGTGAGGCACTGTGTTATAAATCACACTCAGAGCTGTTATGTAATACCTGCTTGTGCTGGGACTTAAGTGTGATTAAAAAGCTGAGGAAATATGGACCTAATCACATGCAGTATATGGTGTATGATGACAAAATGTAATCCTAAATGCATCCTTAGACAATGGTACTATTCAAACAACTTAAGCTGATTACGTTAAAATATAGCAGGAGACTAATGTTTGCAGTTATATCAAAGTGACAAGTAATTTGGTGCGGACCCAGTCACCTAGAGAGAGCATCGACATGTGGAGAAGACCCAGGAAGCGTCTCCAATCTGGCGGTGTCGATCACAGCAGATGGAGTGGATGATCAGCCAAGTAGCCTCTGTTGTCAGCACCATTCACAAATAGAGCAGTGCACTGCAACCCCGTGAGCTGATTAGGAAACAAGACACAGGCAAAGATGAATCGCCCTCACCCACTGTGCAGCAAAAAAGGACACGGCTGCTTTTCCTTCTCTCAAATGAAAGTGGGATAGTCCATCCTTCTGGTTCATTTTTCGCTCCTTTTAGACATGAGAAATGGCCGTGAAGATCAAAGTATAGCGCATTAGCTTGTCCACAGGGAGGAGATGCATACATGGGATTGAGTGCTGGCCTGCTTACACGCTGCAGATTGCTAATACAGAGGGGGGTCGTCTGGGCGGAGGGAAGCTATCCCTGACACTGATCCCAGTGGCATAGAAACATCAGTACATTTTTGAAGTCATGAGTATGTTCCAAAGCAGATGGATTGGGTCCATGACCTTGACTTACAGAATATCACATGATATGTGATTTGTATGTTGCTATAGAAATGCAATGTTAAATCATTACACTGATCTATAAAAAAAAAAAAGATTTTTGGTTTGCCATCCAATTTGTTACACTGGTTTGAAATATGAAATCTGATTTAAGCTTGCGCGTCACGTTTTGAGATACACATCAATGTTTTTTTTGACACTTTAAATACTAACATATCATTAAAATGTCTAGAACTTTAACTATTTCCCCCAGAAAAAAAGTTTTAATGTGGTTATTCTGGAAACAAACAAGAGACAATACAAGGTCAACATGCTCAAAAATCTTTGAGGCACTTGCTTTTGCAGTCATTCTGCATATTCGTCTGTCTTTGTAGCAACCAAAAGTAGTGTTATGCTGCAGATTTGGTGGAAAAGTCGAGATGAGAAAGTAAAAAGTGCATTTTCAATAACATTCTGGCACTCATTAGTGGATATGCTTTCAGCACGTTTTCCACAAGCGTCGCATAATTCAGCATTTAGTTGGCTTCAGTTTTCTTTTGAACTCGTCATCAAGCATCAGTTCACGCATTTCAGGACCAACAAAAACACCTTTCTTAATTTTGGCTTCACAAGACCAGGAGATACATAACTCCTCTCCTTGGGTAAATCAACTCATCTCTGACCTATAATGAGCATTCTGCTCTTTTCTGGCTGAGGAACAAGGCCTCAATTTCACACTTTGCTGCAAACAAATCTAGTGTAAGCTGAAGGCCACCACCTGATGAAGCCAACAGAACCACATCATCTGCAAAAAGAAAGACATTCTGGGGCCACCAAAGTGAAAGCCCACTGCCACTTGGCTTTGTTCATAATTTTTATGGACAGAATTTTTAGGCAAAGACCAGTCCTGATTGACTTAAACTTCCACCATAAACGAGTTTGACTTGTTTCCAGTAATGCAGACCAAGCTCGCCAATGGTTGTACAGGGACCGAATGGCTCCTACCAACAGGCTAGACACCCCATAATCCCAAAGCACCGCTCACACAATACCCCATGCTCCAAGCAGTTAAATACTTTTTCCAAGTCCACAAAACACATGTCCACTGGTTGGAAAAGCTCCCATGAACCATCAAATGTCCTCAAGAGGATAAAAAGTTGGTTCAGTGTTCCAAAAACAGCATAAAAATTGCATTGTTCCTACTTTCTCGTCTCCTTTCCAGTAACCTGGCATATTCCATCCCAGGGACGCTGAGGAGTGTGAGTCCTCTTGGTTGGAGCATACCATCCGGTCCCCCTTCATAAGGATGGGAACCCTCAGCCCAGTCTGCCAATCCAGAGGCATTGTCCCAGGGTTTCATGTGATGTTGTAGAGACATGCCAAATAAGACATCTCTACGACATACAGGACCTTTTTGAACCTGGGGTGGCTCTCATCCACCCAGAGGCCTTGTCATCAAGAATTTTTTAACTACTTCAGTGATCTGGCCGTTAGTGATGGGCTGGTCATCCCACTCATCCCGAGATAGCATGTCAGTGGGATTAAGAAGCCCCATCGAAGTATTTTTTCCACTGCATGAGTACAGCCTCAGTTGAAGTCAGCAGCACCCCACCTGCACTATACACCATGTGAGTAGAGCACTGACAGAAAGTTTCTTTTTTCTGTGGCCTCACCAAACTACACCACAGGTTTTATATATAGAGAGTCGACAGAAATGCAATAGGGTTTTAAAAATGTTCTTTGTATTTCATTTTTCTTTTGCTATGTCTTTTTAATGGTGATTAACTTTGAAAACATAGGTTAATGCTTAACATAAACACTAGTTATAGCTTTTTTGCTTTTTGCTGCTGATTTTTTTTTTTAATTTAAGAAAATGCTGTAAACAGAGCTCATTAGACATCTACAACTAATAAATCGTTTGCATTTTTCATTTGTTTTCCATGTTTGGTTTAGATTTCACTCTAATGAACTGCACCACAGTTTGCTTGAAAAAGAACAAAGACTTATATGCACTTCCCCTCTGGCTTTTTTTCTCTTTTCCCTTTTTGGTGTGCACCCAAATTTGAATGCCTTTGTTTAACCAAGTGGAGCAAATGAAAGGAGGTATTCCACAATTTAAATAACTACTGCAGCGATGCCTGGAATGATGCACCCTAAGGCATATTCATGCAATGCTGGCAGCTTTTTCTGGCTTAGACTTCGGTAAATTACCTTTGTTTCCAATAACCTGATGGATTCACGCAGAGTTATTAAGTAATTTACATCTTGGGTAATGAATTTA
>VURO01013245.1:1507-18210 GCA_015108175.1 Pelvicachromis taeniatus
GCGAAAATTTGCCCCCCCCCCCCCCCCTTCAGTTACATTAGCATGGTGCTTTTAAAATATTTCGTCAGTGTGAATGTAATCACGACGTAGCCGTGAGGTGTGATCAAAAAGTTCCAGAAATCCACACAACCCATTTAATGCCAGCTTCTTGTGAATCTCTGGTTTTGTCTCATTCCTCTTCTATGCAAATAGTGGTAAGTGCCACAGTTCTGCTCACTTCTGCTGAATACATCCTCTCTAATACACCAGGACTTTAAAGTAGAAGCTTGTATTGGTCACTGGAGGATCATTTTTGACAGTGCAGAACACTGTGAATAAAAAAAGTGCAAAAAAACAAAGCACACAGTGAAAATGGTCATAATGGGACTTCAAGGGATCTAAAAATAGCAGCTGTGCCAGAAGCTGTCTGGACAGGCATGAGAAGATGACCTTTGAGGGCATATAAAGTTTAAATCAGGTATGCCTTTTTATGGGCCGACCTTTTTCATTACGCCTCATAAAATGAAAATGGTCCCTTTGGTCTCACAGACTAATGCGCAGAACAAGTCACTAACACTGCTGGTGTTAGAAAATCTAAAAACCCACTCCTTTTTTCTAATCTCATTATTATCACAGGCAGGTTTTGCTAGTAATGATAATTACTAGCTTTGATGTGCTCTTTCTCTTCGCTCTTGTACGAAAACACAGATATGTATGATGCTCATTTATTATGTTATTCTTTTCATCTTCCTTATATCACTGTATATAGTCAGATGGCAGAAACAGCTTTTCATAAACACCAAACAAAATAATATTGAAAACACAGATTTATTGTTCTTCTTTGCAAGTACGCATTGTTGGGTTTTCATGGATATGTTCATTGTATAAGTAAATGGACTGGTTCTTGTGTAGTGCTTTTCTACTCGAACACTTTATACAACAGCTAACATTCACACTGTGATGAACACATGGAGAACAACTCGGGGTTCAGCATGTTGCTCAAAGATACAAAGGTGGCACGCAGGGATCGAACCACCAACCTTCTGATTACTAGATGAGCTGCTCTACCGCCTAAGCCTGTCAAAGATCAGCTATGTGCACTGTATATGAGCTTATTATAGAAAGATTATTATTATTTAATCATGAAAAGAGCTTTGAATGAATGTGTTAGAATTCTAAACTGCTGCTCACATGAAATCAATAGTCCAACCCAACACAATAACCTTCAAGATCAGGAGCATTATACCAAATTAATCACGTCACCCATGCACTTACCTGGTTTTACCTGAAGACTGTTGCTTCGATTCCTTAACCTCCTTTACACTTACCTGTGATTGTTATGCATCATAAATCACAGCGAGATGTGGTTGCTTTGTTCCGTTTTATGACTCGGGGACCGTCTTGTCTGAATCAGTGACCATGTTGAAAAGGAAGAAATGTGATGCAGTTTCTAGAACCCAGATGCAAAATGCATATGACCCCTCCTTTGAGTCTGTATCCAGGGCATGACCCACCTTTCCTCCTCCTCCACAGACTCACACCATCTTCTCTCTCCTTGGTCTGGACCACGCCTACGTGACCAGCATGGGACGACTGGTTGGAGTGGTCTCTCTCAAAGAGGTGTGCAAGTGTGTCTGTTGAAAGCTGTTTTATTTATATGTTCATTAGTCCCGCCTCTCCTCTTTCTTCACCTCTTTTCTTGGCTCTGCTTCCTGTCTTTCTTTTTTTCTGGCTGACCGCATCTCCAGCTGCGTAAGGCCATTGAAGGCTCAGTGACGGTGACTGGAGTGAAAGTGCGCCCTCCGCTGGCCAGTTTCCGTGACAGTGGGAACACCACAAACGTATCCGAGGTAACTGAACTGCACAAGCTGTGCATCCGCCACAGGGGGCTCTCTTTGCCACGGGAACCCAACCCTCCAAATGTGGAGGATCAGCCAGATCTCCAGTACAAAGAGATCCCAGTCAACTTTTCTGACGAAACAAACGTGCAGTTCGAAGCTAGCCCCGGCGACATCACAAATCCGTTGTCAGAGCTGCCGCTCCAGGAAAGCCCCTCGTTCACAGAGGATCATTCTGAGTTTACTTTTGACTGCAGCCCCTCCCACACTGAGGAATCGGAGCTGGCCTGTGACTATGACCCCTCCAACCAAACTCCTGAGCCAGACGAAATGGAGCAAGAGGAGGTGGCTCCGTCTCTAAACGACAGCCAATCAGAACCCGGGGGGGAGGGTACCACAGCCCACACTGAGGATCAGTCGGAATGATCAGATCCATACTGTCGCCTCATGAATGTTGACGTTTCTTACGTTTGTTGGGGTCACACTCACCTCCAAGTCCAGCCTAGATACTCGTGGTTCAAACGTGGTTGTGGTACGACAGTGAGCGAGTGAGAGTGAGTGTCTGAAGGATATATGAGGGATAAAGCTGGTTTTGTTTTATGTTTTTAATGCTGACAGCTAATCTCCTGGAAGGACCAAATGTAACACTTTCTGACCAAAAGAGCCAATAACGTTTAATTACAGGGTATAAAATTCAAATATCAGGATTTTTGGTTTTTAAAATGTTGCTCTAGCACGCCTGCGGAAGACTGAATGAAGTTGAATCCTCAATTCAAATGCTTTAACAACAACATTTGTAAACTGGTTTCTCCATCCATCCATTCATTCATCCATCCCTGTGAAACCAAGAACACAGTACTCAGTGACAGATTGTTGGCTGGTAAGCATATCCTGAATAATCTCTGTTCCAGCCTAATACCGGCCATATTTTACAAAAAGAGCCTCGTGTTATATTATAGATATTCTGAAACTAGCCATTGACCCAAAGAGTCATCAGAAACATTGGAAAAGGGTCACTTTCACATATCCTATACACCATGGTACATTTTTCTGGTGGTCTTTCTGCCACCAGAGGAGTCGCCCCCTACTGGCCTTCATAAAGAATGCCAAGTCTGATTAGAGGGCTCTGGGGGTTAGAATGAAAGGGCTCTTTATAGCTTTTTCTGCTGTGTTAAGCTGGATTTATGGTCCAGCAGAGTTAGCTTTAATTTTTCTCCCCTTCTTGTTTTTCTCAAGGTTTCTCCTCTTCTTTATTTCTGCTCCTTTTTGTTAAATGCCAGCTCATGGACAAAGACAGAGTTTATACACTCTACTAAACTGTGTCATAGTCTGAAACATACGTGCATCCAACGAGCCATTATCATAAAATCCATCTGTCAGCTTGCAGCTGATTGTAGTTGGAGATGACAACTTTGACCTCCTTATCTTCCTCTCTTGCCTCTCTCTATCTCCTGTTTCACTCCTCCAGTTCTTTTAATCAGTGTTTCGCTTCTCCTCCTTTTTTACCTCCTTCATAATCCATCACGGCCTGCCGCCTCCTCTTTGAAGCTCACTTCTAGAGTATCACAAGTGTTTATCCAGGGTTGTCTACCCCTTCTTAGCTCCTTGTCTAATTGATTGTGGTCAAGGGTCTAAGCATGAGCTTTACTGTGTCTGTACTTGTTTTTTATTTTTATGTGCTTTCAGAGAGCTCAACTTTTTATTTGAGCTCTTCTCCGACTCGTTTCACTTGCTGCTTTTGCTCATCTTCCACAAGGCCAGTCTGTTCCTTTTGAGATAAAGTCTCTCAAGGAGGAGAACATATCTCTGTGATGGCAGAGCAGAGGCCATTTCTCAGTTCCCCCACAGCTGAGTTTTGAGGGGAGTTGGTCAGTGTGCTATTTCATACTGCAGCTGCTCTCTCTCTAAACTGCATTAGCCCAAATCCCCTAAAGATGGAAACATACTTATCATTAAAGTCCAGGCACACAAACATTAAAACGTCAATATACCAATAGGATCCTTTTTGTCATCTTATTTTAATGCACAAAGTACGACAAGAACGAGGATGAAATTACAGAAAAAAAGATTTAGGCGGGTTTGTGAAAAAACATGAAAAAATGGGGATGAGTCTCATCTGTGACTGCTGCTTTTGCACTTCCCTTTAGGGCTGAACATTTCCTTTTTTCTGTTTTGTTGGTTTGAGGCAATAACACTTGTTGTTTTTTGGGGTTTTTTTAGCACAAACCAACAACCAAACAAAAAAACAACTTTGGATTAAAATACACAATTTACAAAAATAAACTGATGTTAAACGGATACCGAGTGCTTTCAGACGTAATGCCTCAGCGTCAGTACGTGTGACTGTAGGGACGAGTAGTACGAGTAGGGACTGAGAAGGTTCATTATTCTCATTAGAGTGAAAGTCATCAGGGAGCAAACATTTATTTTATGTATTTTAGCTATGGCAGCACATCTGTCACCCGCCTGTCTCTCCATCCACAGGTCATACGAATCGCTCCTCCACTTACAGTATTAGTCAGATTTTGTTTCATTGTTTGATCGAGGATGCCACTATTGCAACAAGTCAGGTCATGAATATGTAAAAGGGTTAACAGCTGAGTCAATGCGGGCCGGCACCAAGGCGTAACACGCACTCCTAAGAGAGGGTACTTGATTGTTAAAAAAACATTTTATGTCGTAGATATATATAATATATAAAAGGCAAAATTACCTGTGATAATGAGTTAAATGATAAAACTCAATGGTAGCAAACACCTTGCAGAGGTTGACTGCATGAACCAGTAGTCTGATATAAAAGCACATAAACTGCTATCCTGTAATATCATCATGTTAGGTCGTTGCATTAGTTGTTAAGGATTATTTTTAGCTGTGGATTAAATACATTTACATGGCCAGAGAAGTGTGTGGGGGATATTACTCCTTTACTTCTGTTGACTATAATACAGAAACACCCCCGCCCCAGCCCCCTGAGCAAGAATGGTTTTCTAATGCAGTTTGTTTTTAAGATAACATTACAAAAACATAGTGAATAATAAATCAATTGCATTATTCACTATGTACGGCTTCAGATAGATAGATTAGGAAGCGTATGGTGGAAACTATAGCAACTGCCTCTACTGTAATAGAGAATCACGTCCAGCAGTACAACACTGTGGTTCATTAAGTTTCCAGACCCACTAACCTACTTCCAACACCACAGGCTGCTTTTGTCAAGTAAGACGGTGCTAGTTTGATCTTTTTTTTCTGGGATTTGTTGACAGCAAAAACACAGACCACCACCTCCAGCTTTATCTTTTATGTGTGCGTGTGTGCATGTGTGTGTGTGTGTGTGAGAGAGCAACTTTCTTTGCCACACTCAAATCTGGATCAGACTCGTAAGTTGGAGTCTTCATGCCAAATGAATCCTGTAAACATGATGCCAAACATTACAAGGACAGAAACAAGTGACGTACGAATAAAAATAAAAACAATAAAAGAAAGCACAGAAGAACAAAGAACATTTCTAATGAGCACACGGCGGTACGACTTCAAACAACTACCTATTCACTAGTGGTGGGTTTATATAGCTGAGGGTCATAATGTTAAGACGTATTGCGGTGTTGTTTTATGTGTTTCGGTGATAGGCAATAAATCTACATTAATAATGCAGTAAAGGTTCAGACTACATTATTTATCGCACTCTGCTGTCCTGTCAGAGCTTCATGTTGCAGCATATCATGAGGGTTTTTTTTCTTCTTTTTCTGCTATTAAATACTGGTTGTATCAGCCCCCAGTAGTCCACAATGAGCTGGGAACTATAAACACATCAACAAAGGCAGCTTCCAAATGTCCACCAAGCTTTAGCACAGGGCCCTAAAGAACAGTGAAGCACATTGTAATTATCATGACTATAATTTAATGCACATGTAGCCTTGTCTGGCTTAATAAGGGCAATGCAGACTAAACTGCCTCTACATTCGTGTCTAGCGATGATGAAGGAACAACGCTTTGGCTCCGAGTTACAGGAATATACTGGCTGTTGTATAAAGAACACACACACAGACACGCACGCACACATTTATACATATAATACACACTTATATGTACCGTATGTGGCCTGTAGATATTAAACATCACGACATGTTACCACGTGTCATATAATCCAGCCTGGCCTCCAATTCAGCGTTGAGAAATGTAACTACTGTCTGAAGCCTGTGACACCCACAAGCCCCCCCCCCCCAAAATGAAAACAGAAAAAACAACGTGTAGAGCTACAAGCGTGTGTGCGTCCTTGTTACGACCTTCAAATGATGTGTAAGTATTTTCGCTTCATGGAACAATTTTGAGCCATATTTCAATCAACCAGCCCTTTTTTTTGTTTTGGTTTCAGGGTTTTTTTTTTTCTGTGCTTGCAGGCATCTGTGCAGAGATTTATTAATGTCTTAACCTTTTTTTTTTCTTGTTTGCATATAGAAATGTGAAGTAGTGCTTGCCATATAAGAGTAATTATAAAGGAGTTAAACTTAGAGAGTGTATAAGCTCATTTGCAGCGTATCTAGTTAAGCAATAAGTCTGTAGTATCTCCCTTTATATGGCACTGGCCTGTATATGCTTTGTATATACGAAAGAGTTACGCACATGTTATTGTATATAGGAGAATTATGCATTTGCAATCAACAGCCATTGTTATTTTTCAGAGGACATGAACTTGTTTTTGTACATGAGTGAATGATTAAATTTAAAGGGAAAAAAAACTGCATTTAAAGGATAAACGAGCAGTCATGTTTCTTCCTTACGTTTTTGGATTGCGGAGAAAAAAAATAAAACAACAACAACAAAGTATCTTTTTTCAAAAACTCATATTTATATATGCAAGACGTTCAGGCATTCAATATCAAACAGAGCCCAACCCACGTGACACAGCGTGACCCAGAGGAAACAACACTAGAAAATATCCATAGAAATCCAATGCAATAGCAACACATGACTGTTCACACATACACAAAAATAAATGTACAAAACTTAGTGAACAACCGCATTACATTCTGATTGAACTCTCTCTCTCTCTCAACATATCGACTGTTTACAGCAGTGATATACAGTGGAGCAAGATCAGTATGAAAGGCCTGGAGGATGAGAGACAGGAGACAGAACAAGTGAAGGAGAGAGGAGGAGGAGGAGGAGGAAAAGAGGTGTACAGTTTAAGCAGAATATCCAGAATCAACACAGACTCAAGGGGTCAAAAAGGTGGACGACACATCACATCAAATACTCTTTTTTTCCCCCTGCTTCTTCTCTCTCTTCTTCTTCCTCGTCGAATGACGCCACCCCGGAAGACGCCCGGTCAGAGAAAAAGCTCCTGGGACTGCAGTGCCACACCCGGACTTCGTGAAACACGCTGCCTTCCTCTTCCTCCTCGTCTTCCTCGTCCTCCTCTCCGGGAGACTCTGAGTGAGAGGTGGAGTAGCAGGAGTCAAACCTGCTGCTCCTGCACCTCGGCCTCCACTCGGGCTTGCTGTGGATGCACACCTCGCTGCACTGCTCCTGCAAAGGAGCCGGCTGCTCCTCGAGGCTGTCCAGCCTCTCCTCCTCTTCCTCCTCCTCCTCCAGGCATGTACTCATGCAGTCGCTGGGCAAACTGGGTGAGTTGCTTTGTGATGACTGTGGGGCATTTTGAGTTGCTAGCCTGCCACAGGGCAGGCTGCTGTTGCGGGAGCCCAGGGGACTGTCGGATGGTGGCGTCTCAGTGTGGTCGACCCCGGGCGGTGCTCCAGAGGTGGAACTGTAGATGGTGGCTTCTGAAGGAGGAACAATGAGTCAGAAGACCAGGAAGTGGATTCACAGATGAGGTGCAAAGATGAGATGTTTGATGCAGAATGATGCAAAGTTTGATACCTGAGTTCTGGCTGGATACGGTGTGAGTCTGTCCGCTGACGTGGGAGTCTTCATCGTTGAACTCTTCCTCATCATCGTCATCTACAGATGCCCACGCACGTAGCTTAGCCTCTGCGATGGCAAACTGCTCGGCCACTCCTAGCGGAAAAACGGGTCCAGATTAAGGTGGCTGTAATGAGGGTTCAAACTCTAAACTGTGTATTTCCTCAATACGGTAAGAAAAAAAGTGAGTCATCCAGCTTATCTTTATCTCACAACATCTTATACGGGACAGGAATAAAGTAATATATCTAACAAAATGAGTATTCTGGTGATGGCGTGCACCAGCTGATAGCTCATACTGCAAGCCACTTTGCAACTCGTGCTCCTCTTCATGCCTTGTCTATTAAGTCGTATACACGACCAGGATTCTTGCTGCTGTCCTCTCTGCCTCTGCCCTTTCAGGTACCCATGTTAAAGGGCAGTGAGGTCCCACAACACAAGCATACCACCAAATATAAATCACTGCAACAATCTTCTCTTGATGTTAAATGTCGAGGTAATAAAATGGAGAGGGGAGAAGTAAAGCTGAATTTCTATCCTCCTATTATTTGCTCATTTACCTGCGTGTGACACTGTATGAGTCATCTCTGCCACTGATGTGTCACTATGAGTCTTAAAAGAAGAGCTTCGAATCAGAATTCCCAGGATTACGTCCTCAAACAGCTTAAAAAAAATGATCCATGGCAAAGAAACTCGCACATGGTTTTGTGCTTTTACTTAAAGTGACTAAAACAATTCATTACAGAAAATGATTTAATTCAATTTAATATTATCATAACTATAACACAGCTATTTGTTTAGGTTCACGAGCTTCGCTGTGTGGCATACACAGCCACATATCAGTCACGCTCTCTCTCTCTTTCTCCCTCATCAATCCACACCGATGTCACTGGTGCCACAGATGATGAGTCACAGCAAAACAACAGGAGCTGCTGTACCATTGGTGGCCAGTGAAGTGATTGGGGAGCGTGTCTAATAGGCCACCATCTGCTGCCAAGACAAGCCGTCACCCAGGAGACAACGGTGGGCGGAGCAAACCACTGACATGCAGGACTTTTAGGGCATTAGATGCATAACAGAAGGTGAGAGAAAGCCAGACGATGATGATGGAGAGAGTATGCACGTTCCCACACACAAAAAAAATGGCCTAGGCTAATTATCCTGCATGTGTGTCTCGAATAGCATTTTGATGTGAATATAAAACATTCTGCTGGCCGAGAGGTCAAAAGGTCACAGAAGCGAGTACCTGCAGCAAAGCGAGCCTCCTTCTCCCCTTCAGTCAGATTGCAGTAGGAGCTGAACTGGGAGTGTGCGGCCAGTGAAGGAGCTGCAGGTTTAGGCCAACCTTTCCACTCGATGAGGTGAGCAACGCGGCCCTGAGCCAGCGAGGTGGGCTTTGTCATGTGGTCTCTCACTGCCTGAGAGATACCTGGACAAGGGAGAGGTAAAGGCCAGGGTTTCCTGTTTAAATTCACAGCATATAGATGATAACGAGTCTAGTGTTAGAAAGGTCATCACCATTCAAGGAGGATCTGGCAAGCGCTGCAAACTCATGAATGCCGGCAGATTTCCGTGAGTCTGCTGGAGATTTTCCGGACTTTGGAATCATTTCAATCTCCTCGAATTTCACCTGTAAAACAAAAAACAGGTTTTAGAAAGAAAAACTCCATCCGTGCACCACATTCAGAAGAAGTCGGCCATTTCAGTATTCCCAGACTTGTTTACATTCTACAGCTTTTATTACAGATGACATCAAATGTGGCGCATAGACTGAGTTCAAGAAATAAAAACTTTTGATTTTCCTACCGCTTCCTCTCCTTTTGTCTCCATTCTTTCTCTACTCCTGGACCTCAGCCTCATCGTGGATGTGCAGAGATGGTATCACAGCACAGCGCACAAACGACTAAAAGTCACAGCTTGCGTTCACTGGTTTAAACCACCGGCCAGACAAGCAAACAGCAATGGCCTAAATTTGCTGCACAGATGCTAAAGCCACGATAAGCCTGAGCAACCGGTTAGAATGGCTGGGGTGGAGGGAGGCGAGCGCAATTGTGGTAGTGTCCATGCGTCTGGGCAAACATATGGCGTGTGACCAGCATGGGTAAGCAGCTACAGCCGGGCCTCCTCATCGCAAAGCTGCAGATTAAAATGATAGCGCTACCTAACTAACTCTACAACAAACACACATGGCCACACCGAGCAGATGTGATGGGTCAGCAAACTCTACGATGTGGCTTACAGTAGCCGGAGCACGAGGGATATGTAATATGTCGTGTTTCCAGGCCATCTGATTAGCAGGAAAGACAACTGTGAGCACGTGCATGAGTGGACAGATATTCTTAAGCAGATTGGCCTCCAAAGCGGCTAAGAAAGACGAGGCCCCTGACAGCATTTAAAAGCTCACACTTAAGTCAGCCATGAAAGTAAATGTGTGTCAAAGGCAAACGGGTGGGTAGGGACTCTGGGAGGACGCGATATGAAGGTGCAACCAGCTCTGTTCAGAGGAAAGCTTCAGCTGTTAAACACCTGTGAGATGTCACTCATGCTGAAGGCTGATAAGCACAACACATGTCCAGCATGTACGGCTCTGTGCGGCTCCCTCCAGTGAGACCGACAGCTCGCCTCTTTAATCACGCAGGCACAATAAATCTACAGCTTTTGCTTGAACCTGAATATCAAAAGCAGCCACTGCTGGAAATGTGGATTAGGACATATGGAAATTAGGTCTACCTTGACTACAAATGGGGAAATATCCTAAACTGTATGTGACGCCAGTTTTTGCCATGCAGTATTCCCTAATCTGTGCTTTCCTTTAATAATTTAAAAGAAACTCAAAAGGTCAGGGAACATGGACGAATACGAGGAGAGTCTGAACAAGATTAAAGTGTACCCATTATGATTTTCCCTTACATTTCTGTCAGACATCGACTGTGACAGTTCCAAACTGATCGGAATATTAAAAACTACTTGTTTCAGAGTGAATATCTTGTGCAGGACAAATAAGGGATATTTTGGACCATGCAAAGATAATCTGGTAGAATCCTGGGATCAAAAATATGGATTCTTATTCTTATTTCAATTTTATTTCCTGTCCCATTAATCACCTCAAACTTATCATGGGAAGCGCTAAAAAGGGTGCAGGGTAATAGATGATGATCCCTTCTCTTTATTTTGTTGAAACTTGTCTGCAGTTTTACTGTTTTAATATTAGTCAGCCCAAATGCAACCAGAGAAAAATGAAACCTTCAGTAAACTTAATGAGCGACTATTTATGATGGAAAAAAAAAAATTGTGTTTCTAATAAATAATATTAACGGGACAAAATGTCTGATTTAAAAACATCACGTGCATTTGTAAATCTTGTATTTCTCCCACCAATCAGTGCACCTGCATATAATTTGGCCTCTCTGGAGCAGTTAATTACGTGAGGTGATTTTAAGCGAGCGAGCGAGCGCGCGCACACACACACACACACACACACTCCCTGATTGCCATCCCCCCCCCCCTTTTTAATTTTTTTTTTTTAATTTTTACATCTGACAAATGCTGCTAATTAGCACCTATGATAATAACGGTCACATGTGTAACTGCGCTTCTAATTAACTCGCTCTAGGCCCTTTTTTCCCCCCTCACGAGGTGTTTGGATATTTTTGTCCACTCCCTGCAGAGGCAGACCAGTTTGCGACTTCCTGACATTAACATATGCGTGACTAAACATATACAACAGGACTGATGTGTCGTCTGACACCTCCAGAGACATTGATTGTGACTTAGGGGACCAACAAGTGGGATCGAGTTAAGCCAGCGTGTCTGCAGCCAAACATCTTCAGCTCGGAGGAAGCTGCAGTGCTCAGTTGTGAGGAGGATTTTTTTTGTTCTGGAAATGGTGCATTCAAGCAACAGAAGCGGAACGCTGATGGCTGAATAACACATCACCCCGCCATTGATGACAGAGCAAACCCGCGATTACGCAGAAAATAACGCAGGAGAAGTGCGGATGCTGCAGCAGCAGGTCCGCGGGAACCTCTGAAGTCTCCATCTGCATACCAATAGCTCCATACCCGCATCGGGTAAACACCAACAGCACCTGCCCTTTATCTGCACCTTACCGCTCTGTGGGGGTTTGTGTGGTCGGAATCGTTCCCCGCATAGCCACTCTTGGTACCTACCTGTAAGTCGGACCGCGGCGGCTCATCATAATGCCTGTAACGTCTCCAATCCGATCAACAGATGTCACCGCGCTGTTCGTCCTCCAGCTGCAGGGTCTGCAGTAGAGCATTAAAGCGACGCTGACGGCCGAAACATCTTCCCAACTCCAGCATCAGCTACATCTCCGGCACAGACGGACGCACCATTTGTTGCTCGCTATGTGGGTTACATAGGCTGTCCAAATGTCTCCCGATGGCAAGCGTCATCAACGCAAGGCGGTGTCATCTCACCCCAACCCCTCCCCATGCAGCCTAGAAGACACAGTCTTCTTCAGTCTTTCCTAGAAACCGCACGTTTTTAATCGCTTTCCGTCTGATAGTTAGGCACCAGCAGGACGCACGCAGGGCGGATGTGTGGAAATTTACTTACTGCAGTAAAAATAATAAAGGGGGTGATCGGTCCAATAAACTGGTTTCAATCATTTGACCTTATTTGTCCAAAAAACAAGGAGCGAAAGCGAAACATTAAAATCGTGATCCGAGGTTAAAGGGCACAGCCGTGTAGCCTCCGACAATGAGCTCTAAACATTTAATGAAAGGTCCATTCATACATTTGTATTATAATTAATTTATTATGCGTTTATATGGTAGCGTAACCTGATTTGGACCAGGCCTCGACAATAGTCACGACTTAATACATTTTCCGAAATCTTCTTATGACACTTAAAGTGCATCATCTGTTACTCTGAAAATCAATTTGGAACATCAGTGTTTCAGTCAAGAAATTTATATTTTAATATATGGAGCGCATTTGTAAACAACTGCTTAATCAAAATACCTCAAACTAATTTTTAAAAAAAAACTGTCATCATCCCCCTTTGCTTCAATTTATATTTTGCACCTGGTCGTCCTGCCCTACCTGCAGCTCTGTGGAGACACTGAATCTGAAGGGGTTGATTTCATGTTCTGGTAAAGGGAAGTAACCACTTCATTAGGTATACCTTACTGGTACTGAGAACTGCCTGAATTCTTCATGGCACAAATTCAACGTGCTGGAAACATTCCTCATTGATTTTGGTTCACACTGCCATGCTGGCATCACAGAATTGCTGCAGATCCATGATGCAAATGTCCCAAGGTTGAGAGCTCATTGTCACGTTCAGGAAGCCTATTTGAGAGGATGTGAGCTTTGTGCGTCACACTTTTCTATTGCACTGTTGTGTCTGCATCGCTCTGTTCTGTCCAGTGTTGCACTTTTTTTTTTTTTTGCACACTTGCACTGTAGTGTTGTCCGTTATGTGTCATATACAGCACCATGGTCTTGGAGGACCATTGTCTCATTTCACTGTGTACTGTACCACTGCACATGGTTGGAATGACAAAGCCACTTGCCTTGACCAGACAATGGGTACACTATGGTCATTAAGGGATGAACACTGTCAGTAACAATACTCAGACTGTGGTGTTGTGATTCTCAGTTAGTACTAAGGCGCTCAAAGTGTGCCAATATCAGACTACAACCCTGAACCAGAAAAACCCAGCAGCTCCGTTTTTACACCCCCCCCACAGGTGACCAAGTACTCTGCTGATAATAAAAAGTGCAAGTTTTCCCATATTTGTAGGTGTTCATGGGCAAATCTTCAAAACTAGAAAGTGATTTTAATATGGTTCAGTGAAGCCACAGTGGAGTGACTCGTTTTGCAAACACGTTACACATAACAAAAAAAAGAAGCTGAAAATGAAAAGAAACGTGTTCGGTTTCAGATGCAAGTGACCTCAGTTGAACCTTAAAATCATCAGAGGCATCCCAACACATTTCAGACACAAAACTCAGCTCAGCAACTTAATAAGTCCTTTATTTGCAATGTTCCATTACCTTTTCCAGTTTCCGATGCAAAAGAAGCAATAATTTTTATTTTTAAATAACGAAAGCAAAAAAAAAAAAAAGAAAAAAAAAAAAAAAAGAAGGGAAAAAAAGAAAAAGCAAATATTTACAAAATTCAAATAAAACTAATAATCAATGGATTATCTAAAGCACCTCTCTGCATCCGGACAACTGCGGTTTCTGCTGGATAAGGAGACACTGCAATTACATCAGCAATTTGTTTCTGAAAAATAAAACTGAAAAAGTTTATCATCATCATCATCATTATTATTATTATTATATATTTACAGAACGCTCCTGAAATCCTGAAACGAGTTTCCACTTAAAGTAGAAAAGGCTTTCGGATCATTTCTGTCTTTTTTTTTTTTTTTTTTTAAACTTTATATATTTTATCAAGTCAATTTTCGGTAGATTTCAAGTTTTAACGGTGATTGGGTCGTTAAGTGTCCTCTACAACAGCTCAGGTTTAAGTACAGAAGAGGTAAAAGATGAAGAGTCAGTCAGTGTGGTTCACTACTGGGGGATGGGAGAGAATGGCTTTGAAGAGGAAGCATTAAGACCACCCCCTAGTAGTCAAGGTCAAAGGTCAACATCAGCCCTCTGTGTTTCTATCCTCTGCTAGTTCATCATGATAGGAAACGAGAAGAGAAAATAGACCTTTGCTTTAAAAACTCCATCTGTCAAATTAAGATTAGATCATGTACACTGTAACGTTTTTGTCCACTGGATCGTTAATAGGAACACACTTCAATCATGCTGCACACTCTGGAAAAGGACAAGGACATAAGAGCCATGTCGGGACTGAACAAATGTTATGGCATGTTGATAACCCCCTACACCCACCCACCCACCCACAACACCTCACGCCCTGCTGTTTCCTCTTGTAGCTCAGAAAGGATGTTTGTCATTAGAATCATCTAGAGGGGTGAAAAAGCAGCCGGTTGGTTTTACTTTGAAAGTTTCGTAGTGATGTGGGATACTTCACACCTCGCTAATGAGTAATCCTGCTGAATCCTGCATTTTCAAGTTTGCTTTGATGAGGACACTTGCTGTGACAAGCAGGTGGGGAAATAATGAGAAAGCAGGGGAGGGAAGGTAGAAAAATGATTGTTTTTCTGAGTCCAACCCTCCAAAAAACAGAAGAAGGAAAAAAAAAAAAGAACACAATAAAGATTTATCCTCATTGAGGATTGATTTGAGTCTGCCTCTCTGGCAATACTGTCCATGACTCTCAGTGGTCGCCTGCAGAGCTCTGGCGGCAGCTTTTAGTTCAGTATTTTAGTCCTTGTCAGATTCCTCCTCGGCCTCGCGGAGCCAGGTGAAGAAGCCGGTGACCGACTTCAAGGCCACACCTTTGCCCGTCTGCTCTGCGGGGTCTTTGCTGGATTCCCATTCGTAGAAGGCCTCCTCTTTAATGACGTCCTCATCGTACAAGGCGTCAAAGAACATCCGCAGCAGATCTGCAGAGACAAAATTAGAGCTGTTAATAAAGCTTCTATATTTTTTAATTATTTCTATTTGCACTGAGTCAGGGACACTTGAAAAGCTACGACGAGGTAATCAATAGGTCAAATACTAATAAACACATGATTCTTTTAGTGATTCGGCTTTTCAGTTTCAACCCTCAGTTTAAAACGCCATTTAAAAAGATCACCCCAAGAACTTGTTTTCCTCCAAAATAGACCGCCTCCATTACTTTACTGTGCTCAGGGAAAAAATGACTCAGGCCCTCTAGCAGCAACATTAAAAACCTCCAGTCTCCTCTTTAAGTGTCGACACCCGGAATACAGAGCAGCTGTAGACATGATTTTGTCCATTTTCACCGTTGACCCTGAACAAAACCTGGAAATACAGAAAGATCTTATCTGGGCTCCAGAGCTTCGGTAAAATAAGGAGCCGTGTTTCAGACAAATCAACAAGGTCCATTTTTACCGATCAATTTTATGCCTGTGATCATCACATGACCAATTACACATTACTTAAAAGCAGCAGCTGTGTTATGTTTTTAACTCCCCTCAAACTGCATCCAACAGCACATAGAGGTAACCATTAAAACTAAAACAGTTACATAAACTGCTGTAAACGACTTGTTGGCCTGTGATCTGCCGATCTCTCGCTCTATGAATGATATCAAGTCATTGTGATCCAGAGAAACATTCCTGTCAGGGTAGAAGCTGCAATCTCGGTTTGGCAATGGGAATTTTACATATCCTTTATTTATCCAGGTATAAACTCTCGCGGACATCAATGTCTTTTAAAAGAATGATCTGGGCAGCAAAAATTACAGCATAACATCACCGATCTATACAAATTATTTTAAGTGGTCAAAAAGGACTGGATTGATTAGAACGTAGATACAATAATGCAAACTTATAAAGATACTTTTAAAAAGAGTAATTTCTTTATTTTACCCAAATCCTGCTGACTACAGTCTCTTTATCATAATCCAAGATATAAGACATAAAAACAAACATATGAAATCACTTTGTAACAGTCGATTTTGTAGTTTTCATTTAAAAACTGATTTCAAGTTAACTAGGATGAGTTATTTTCTACGGAAGCCGAGAACGGCCGTATCCATTAATAACGACTTATTTATCCCATTATCACGAGAAAACTGGACCATCGTTTTCTCCTGATAACGAGATAATTATGACAGCTGAGGTGCAATCAGCTGTGTGGTGATCGGTGTGGTCTTTGGCCTGCTGCGGTACCGGAGGTGCGTGGTGAACAGGTGTGCCTGGCCAGCTGACTAATGAACTGTGTGTCTGCTCTTTCAAAACAGTAACGACCAGGCAGTCGGGAGGTGTGTGGCAACGAGGCAGGAGTGGCTGCGTCCTGAGCTGTAGCTGAAACCGCAGTTTGTGTTGCCATAATAAAAACAGTGTCCGCAAAACCTGACGCTGGTGTGTGTGTGTCTCTGCTGAGGGGTCC
>VURO01013247.1:4221-35987 GCA_015108175.1 Pelvicachromis taeniatus
GTTAGGGTTAGGGTTAGGGTTAGGGTTAGGGTTAGGGTTAGGGTTAGGGTTAGGGGTAGGGGTAGGGGGAGGGGTAGGGGGAGGGGGAGGGGGTGGGGGTTGGGGTGGGGGTTAGGGTTGGGGTTGGGGTTTGGGTTAGGGGTTAGGGTTAGGGTTAGGGTTAGGGTTAGGGTTAGGGTTAGGGTTAGGGTTAGGGTTAGGGTTAGGGTTAGGGGTTAGGGTTAGGGTTAGGGTTAGGGGTAGGGGAGGGGGGGGGGGGAGGGGGGGGGGGGGGGGGGGGGGGGGGGGCTGTAGTTCTCCCACATGAAAGGAGCTTGGGGTGTTGAGTGGCTGATCTTGTATTTGTCCTTGCCTGGCGTATCTTGTCTCCCATGGTGCTCAGACTTGGTCTACCTGCTTGTCCACTCTACCTGGGGTTACATGATTGGCATGGCAGTGCACAGAGACTATTAGGATGCTGCGGCATGAAACTGCTTTATGTGAATGCGTGTGTGTGTTTCTTAGCATAAAAGGAGTGCGTGTGTACATTTGCATTTTACATTTGTGCCCGTAGTAAAAGCATGACCATGACCACCCCAGCATGCAGTCCAGAATATCAAAGAACATCAAGTGCATTTAAATTCAGCAAGTGCGGCGAGGTAATGCACGATGATAAATTGCATCTGGATGGAGTTGGTATCCAGGTAACAAAAGCCCTAATCAGTTTCTATAAGAACTGCAGCCCTGGTCTCCAACATGATGTAGGACAAGATTACAGGCACTCAAATGGTGGGCGAGGGTGTTCATACAGAACTTAAGACAAGATCTTTTTCAAATGAAACATATTTACAACCCATGCAAGATTTTTTCTTTTGTGTTTTCTTCACAAGACTAATTTTTTCTTGGGTGAAAAAACCCACCAAGTCCATTTGATATTAAACGAGAACCTGGGGGAAATAATGACATTAAAATGATTTTTAAAAATATTAAAAATAGCCAATGCAATACTTCAAGAAAATTAGTCTCATTCTACTATTTACAGGCTGATGTGAGTGTTTCCAAGGAGAAACCAGGAACGCATTAGTAACAGACGACTGATGAAATCAGAACCATCAGTAGTACTCTGGTTTTCTGTATCAGCATGCTCGTATACTAATCTAATCCCTGTTGATAATTTCAAAGAGTGAAGAAATGAGCGCGTCCTGCCTGAGCTTCCACTATGTCAACACTGTTAGTAAGGGATGATGTTGTAAGGTGCAATATCCACTAGCAGAGCAATACTACACTTTGTGATGAAACCTGTCATGAAGTAAAATGACTCATAATTGTTACTCCACAGGATAAAATTGCAGACCTGATAGTCTTGTTATTCAAAACAAAGTGTGCCGTCCCCGTTGTCTTCACTCCTGGTCTCTCGTTCCATATTTTGTCTGTTTTTTTTTTGTTGTTGTTGTATTTTTATTTTTTTCCCCCGACACGCATTTTCGTAACTCAAGGTTATTTCCAGGATGTCTATTTATCATTTTAAGCTTTGCACGCCTTCTCCCACCTCCCTGTGCCGCGACTAGTTATTTTCTCAATTGACTATCGTCCACTTTCTCATTACTCATGCTCAAATGCCCTTTCCTCTTTGAGAAGCAAATACTCTTGATGTTTTTTTTTTTCTCTTTGTGGACAACTAAAATGTTCTAAAATCTTTATATGCATTATCAGTGACTGTTGCCTGACGTTTCCATCCTGCATATGTCTGTGCACATCCTGCAGCATATGTGTGCATGTGCTTGTTTGGCCTAGAATGCTGCTCAAAGTTTTCAAATTAACCTCAATTGCTGCTTTCTTCTAAAATAAGATTTCTATTCTTATTTTTTTTTTTCTCTGCGTTGACTTATTTGCTTCCCTTTCATTCTTTCTGGCAAGGTTATCCTGAGGCACACAGCTCTTTTATGGGAACACAGAGGTGAGGAGGGAATGGGGTGGAGGGCCCGGCTTTGCCGCTAGCCATGCCTTAATCGATTGTGTTTAAAGGGATGTTGTGAGCCGAATATTTGAACCTGTCTCCTCATTAACAGTTGTCTGGGATTTAATTAAGAAGTAGAATGAGTGTAACGTCAGTTGTATTTTAAAATGAAAGAGGAGTGTGAAGATGCACAACAAAGAAATTGAGAGTGAAAGAGACGAGAGGGGGAAAAAGAAAGAGGAGGCTAATTAGGGGATGAAGTTATGTTCATGCATCACTCCAGTTGAAATATTTCCTTGGTCTCTCTCTCAACCCCATTTTCCTCCTTACTCTCTTTTCCTCTTCCTCTCTCTTTCTCTGCATAAAAATCTGCAAGAGCCCTTGGCAAAAAAAATTTGTCACATCTTTTCTTTGCCGTTGGCACACAGTATGGGTATGCAAATACAAGAAAATAGAGACTTCAGCATTGTTGACACACTCTTCCTACACACAGAGTACAACCAGATATTAACGCCGGAGCCTGTTTCTCTACAACTGAAGTGGCTCGAGTACTTCTGTGTACTTTATTTATTTTTAAAATGTTGAAAACCACATTAAATTCCATCATTTCATCCATACAGTATATCCTCCACATGACAAAACCATGAGCAACAGAAAGGTAAAACAGACAACCTTCACTTCATGACCCACATTTAAATACAACTTTATTCAGATCTGAGGACTCTTAGCCTTTATATATATTTATTTATTTATATGTATATATTTTTTTTTTTGACAGTCTGAATTTGTTACTAATGTTTGTCGTGTGGATCAGTGTTGTCTTGCAGTCTGTAAGGCCAAAAATCCACATCTGTTGGCACCAGGTGGGTCAACAATAAGGCTGCTGCCACCAACAACACCGTCCCATAGCAACATCACTTTCTCTTCAGCTTTGCCAAGCAGCCTTTCTTTATCTCGCCCCGGAGAGGCAGAGAGGGCGGAGTCTCAGTGAGAGTATTGCTGTAGATGTCAGAGGATCGGTAAGGAGCAGAGTAAGGAGCGTCTTCTCAGTGGGTAGCCCAACATGCGTCCTTGCTTTTTCTATATTGGTACAGTGTTGAGGGCTCATGTTGACCAGTTTGATTCCTTCATATATGAGTATCCAACCTCTCCAGATGCCCTGCGGGACATGAGGAGAGGAATATCGAGGTTGCTGGGCCGTATCTGTGATGGGCACTACAATGGCGTGCTCTCGAAGAGATTTCACGTCCTCACAATCTAGGGGTTTATGTAAGAACTCTGCTTTGAACAGCAGAGAAGAAAATACTTAAACCAGCACATCTTAAGACTGTGTGTGCACACGCATTTGTTTGATGGGATATAACTATAGAGAGAAACAGATAGAGGAGAGACAGGAGTTCTCACTGCCGATGTTCACTTGGCTCGACACTAAGCTCGCAGAGATTAGCCAGCTCAGCTCAGCACAGTGTGCTGGAGGGCAGGCAGGGCAGTAGTGAGGAACTACCCGCAGCAGGGTTCAACTTCAGGATAAGGGAGGGTACAGAGACTGAAGCCAGTCAGCCAGGTCACATGCGGGGAGGAGACAACAGCATGAAGACAGCGGGGCACATGGCTGAGTAACATGCGGGTGTCTGGTGAGGAGAGGGGCCGAGAGAGCTGGTGGGTGAGGAAATGGATGAACAGAGCAGAAGGCAGTGGTTCTTTCATGCTGCTGGGTGTATTTTAAACACACGAAACTTCCTCCAGTCAAGGAAAAGGACTTTCAGACAAGTATCAGGTCTATAGTTTGAGTTGTTGTCAAACCTGTTTTGAATGTTCCACTGGGATTCTGTGAATGCTTTCCAAAAACACAAAAGAAGAAGACGAAGCTCAGACTGTAACTGTGATGTGGCTGAATCAAAAATCTGCCTCTATTTGCTTTCACATAGTTGGAACTCTGATCGATTGAGCCTCTTTAGGGAAATCCCTTCAGCGATTGTTGATTGTGAAACGTATGGAATAAGAGGCACGGCAGACAGATAAGTGTGTTGTCAACAAGCAGGGCATCCAAGCATTTATGAAATATGTGCTTAGATAAAACAATAACATGCAGAAGGAGACAGAGGTTTGACTCAGACAGATGAACACCATTTATAATGGCTGCGGGTGGTGTAGCTATCTGTCACCTGCAGACATGCTTGTGCACAGCTGACATTTGCTCCGGGCCACAGGTTGTTTGTTGCATATAGAGAAGAATCACCCCACTCTAAACTAAAAATCCGGCTCTGATGTGCAGATGTACAGCTCGTTGTTACTATCTTTAGCCGACGATGTTTTTTTGTTGTTGTTTTTTTTTAACCTCCTACTCTTGCTCTCCAAGCTCATAAAGCGCAGCCAGAGCGATGCATTTATGTCTGGCCTTATGCTACCCCCCACAGGAGGACGGCTTCATGGTGACTTTACTGCTGCTTGGGTCCACTTGCGAGATTGCTATGCAGTTGCAGTCACACATGTGTGTGCACAGATCTGGCTGCATCACTGATGTCACAGTACATTAGCATCAAACTGGTTATCTTATATCACTGTTTAATGACTCTTCACACCTGTCTTGTGACTGTTCATCGTTAATGAACCAAGAAGTCATTGTGTCCTCATAAACAGGACAGTGGTAACCTCTCAGCACACAACATGTCACCCTATTTAATTCATAGCTCCATTGTGGCAGCTCTCCACTGATATTGTTTGTGAGAGTAACATGAGATGGGCCAGCCAGTGGCCATTTATCTTAATGAGAGCAGTTAATTCTGGGCTGAGCTTTGGCTGCTGCCGCCATACAAAAACATCGCAATCCCTGTGAACGTCCTCTTATCCTCCTACCCGCCGACTTGATTTTCAGGAATACATTTTTGCCCTCTCATTGAAACCATAATTAGTTCTAAAGGAGATTAAATTACATGTAATTATTATGATAATATTTTCATTTATTCAAGATAACGGGCTGACTTTAGTGAACACAGTATTTGTCGTGAGAGAGCAATCTCCCTCACACAGTCAAAGTTATCAAGGCGTGAAATCAGGAATCCTGACGGCAACAAAATGTAATCTTTTTCATACAGAGGGGACAATAGAAGGCGCTGCATACTCTACGTCTCCTTCTCCGCTTTAATTAAAAGAGCACACCGAATCTCCCCGTCTTTCACTCCCCTACCTTCTCTCTTAAGAGTGAAGGGCCAATTTTATCACTATGCAGAATCTAGTTATTTTCCTCACACTGAACTTGTCTTAAGCCCCGGTCCTGAATCTTTAATGAGCAATTTCTTTTTGGGTTTTTTGTTTGTTTTTTTTTGGTAAATTTTATTATTTTTCCTTTCTCCACCTCCTATGTCTCTTTTATTGAACTGGGGTAATGTAACTGAAGGATATATTATGATTAGATTTTGCAGGTAAAGACTACACATCAGAGATACGGTAGGGTGCCTACATCACAGAACGCAGATGGGAAGAGAGAAACCGAGCGTGAGGAGGGACTTTAAACATTGTTCTGGGGGTGGACGTTCCCTCACATTAAATATATGCCCTTTAAAAAGACTGAGAGTGTAACCTGAACGGTCCTATGGTTGGTTACACTTTACATTCGTCTTCTCTTTATGAGAAAAAAAAAAAGATTTATGTTCCCTGTGGTACGTTTCAGTCAGTGTAGCATTTTACCATATATTTATAATAAAGTCTGATTTTGCATCAGCTCTCCAGTGGATCATATCAAAGATGCAATACTGCGTTGTGACTTTGAAAAAGTAAAAATTTTGTAAAGGGTGTTTAAAAGGACATTAAGACAACGTTAACGAATGACTGAATGGAAGAGAGAAGTAGCTGACGAGAAGTTGGCATCTAGAAACTGGTCTGAGGTAAGAATGTGCAAGTTGGCGGTATTTGATTTTTCCCTACCAGTCCAGTTAATGAATACTGCAGTTAAGCATTCCAAATGCCTCATTATCTGCATACTGTACTTATTGTTTTGCATATATGTTTTTACATCTTACAACAGTCAGGCTACAGAGAGGGGTTTTTTTTAAGGTGTCTCGCTGCCGCTATGACATTCACAGCCTTGGTTTACTCCTCATGAGTTGCAGTCACTCCCACTCATCCCCCTTTTCCTCTCTCCTCCTGCCTCTCCTCCCTGCCCACAGGTCCTCTAGCCCGAAGGCAGGTAGGGCATCTCGTTATGGTAGTTGTAGTCCGGGCAGACCTTCTGCACCAGGCGGTAGTCCGTACTGTAGAAGGAAATATAGATACAGATGACCTTGAAAGGCTTGGAGCAAATCCAGGACACGTGGCTCTGGATCTGCTCCTGGAAACAGGTCTTGGATGGGTCATAGTTGCACAACGAGGTGCGTTTGCTGCGATCCACCTTCTCATAGTCTACACGGCAGTTGAAGATCTTGGAGTCCTTGGGGTAGACCACACTCTGACGCTCCAGGTCAAACTCTACTGCCTTGACAGGTGGTACCAGGCTGACTGAGATGTTGCCTTGGCCTGTGGAGTTGTGTCGAAAGTAGACGCTGAATGTGCCGTTTCCGTGATCCACAATCTTGCCGGTGATTAGCAGGTTAAGCCTTACTGTCTTGATATTGGAATAGAAGTCTCCCCAGCCAAACATCTTCTTGAACTTGCCGGTTTTAACAATTGGTCGACGTTTGACCCTGGGGTTAGAGGCGTCAGGTTTGAGCAGATCACTGCCCAACATCTCCCAGAACTCCTGTTTCGAAAACTCCTGCTTGGAGAAAGGGACTGGAGAGTGGTAGGGCAGCTCCAGGGAGGTGGCGTTAGCACCTCTGCTTTTACTGTGTAGCATCCAGCGGCTCAGGGGTGAGAGCGAAGCCTGCCCGCCCAGGAGGCCCACTGTCTGGGAGGAGTCATCTGAGGAGCTCTTAGAGTTTGAGGAGTCATCTTCTTGACCCAGTGCCACCTGGAGAGTATTGTGGAGGAGGGGATCAGAGAGGTAAACAGAGAAAAGTAAAAAGCAATTATTAGCAAGGTAGAAAAAAATCTAGACAGAAACCAAATTAACGGTTTAATCAATACTTAATTTACTGTTCATACCTCCAGAGGTTTTAACTGACATTCTATCAATATTTTATTTATATATATTTATATAACTTTACACATAGTGCTATTATTAAAATCTCTTGTTTACCTTGGCTGAGAAAGAAACACTGCCTTATGTCAAGTTCTCACAGAGGCAGTGTAATTCCCTAAGCTCACTAGCCTCCATCAGCTACTTGGGAGGCCAGAGGGATCAAAGAACAGATTCAAACACAAAATCCTCATCATAAATGAATTCACGTGACACGTGTGACTCCTGTGTTCTTGAACAGCTTAATCAATATTTGTGAAAGTGGATATTGTTCCTGCAAAGGCTTTAAAACAACGACGAGCTGCAATCAGGAAATGTTTCCTGAAGTTGTTTCTTACAACAATCAGTGGAGTTTATGCACAAGTATATGCCTTCATGCTAGCTGTTATAAAGTATGTTCTCCAAGTTGAAAATTAATTAATTTTCACCAGAACTAAACTGCAAGATAATCCAACTGGAAAGATCTTTTTTTTTCCCTTGTATTAAAATCCTAAAGGAAAAATGTCAAAGTGGAAAGTAGAGACTAAGCTATGTTTCCTGTTTTAATGTGAGCTTTTTGCTTTTTAAGCACTCCGGTATGAGTGCATGGGGAAACTATTATGGCCTCGAAACATTTGGTTGGAGGATCAAAGTGTTTGAGGATGGGGAGGTGGGCAAACGGGAGGGCCCGAGAATAAAGTGTAATGTCCAATTAAGACTTCCAGTGTTTTAATTAAAGAAAAAATCTGTATCGGCAGACACACAAAGCTGTCAGATGTTAACATCAACTGAAGGGAGGGGAAGAGGAAGGAGGGAGATAAGATAGTGCTGCTGTGCTCAGCACTAGCTTTGTGATGAGTGTGTGAATGTGCTCGCAAAGTAATGGGTAATTATTCAATGGTAATGATCTATTAACAGGTAGCTCCTGTCTAATGTGCCATGGAGGTATCCAGAATTATTGTGTCCTCTGGATCTGACAGTAAGGAACACACACACACACACATCGTTTGTGAATTTTGAGTTGTGGTAAATGCAAACAATAAGTGATGCAAATGCGAGCGCTGGGGTAAGCTTGTGTGTGTGTGTGTGTGTGTGTGTGTGTGTGTGTGTGTGTGTGTGTGTGTGTGTGTGTGTGTGTTTATGTGTGAGTGTGCGCTCTACCCAGAGAGATTTTACAATGATGCATAATGCATGCATCTCTGTCTGTGCTCTGATCCATCTACTGTCTTGACTGCCAGGGCTTCCTTATACAGGCTTAGTCAGGATTATTAAGTCTGACTCATTTTTATTCCATTTTATGCAGGTTTTTCAAGCTCACCCAGAGTTGTTCACTTGCTCTGCAGTTAGTCAGTGATATTGATTTTTCTGTCTCTCTAAAAACATGTATTTCCTTTCATAACAACGTGTATCGCATTTCAGCTGTCTTGAAAGGATTCCCACTGATGTGGTTGTGGTCTGGTGTTTGGACTCAGATGAGAGGACACTCCTTTTCCCTTAATCTGGCTTTATTCCCACGGGGGTGTTACAGGCCAGATGCCCTCTGCTCTAGTTACCTGTCTGCTGCTACGCTACACTGCCGCTTAGATCCTTCAGTCTCCCCACAGGGGCCGATAACAGTCCCGACAAAGACTCCTGCCTCTTGAATCAGATAGCTTCTTTGAGAATCCCAAACTCATTAATAATAAACAAAAATTCAAAAGCGCTTAGACTTATTGATTTTAATCTTTTCAAACATATCTTAGTTTTTTTCCTTTTCTCTCTCTGTTTTTTTTTAAGACAGGGAAGTTGAGGCCAGACAGGATGACTTTGATGACATACCATTACCCATGGCTCCTATTGAAGGACTAGTTTGTGTTTGATTTCTCTTCTTCAGTGAGCCCGTGGCTGCTGGGCACAGAGGGTAGCAATCTGCCTGCCTCCCCAGATAGTACTCAAGAGCCCCTGCGGTGTCCTACAGTTTCTGTGAAACTGCCCATTTGTTTTAAGATCCTCATCACTTTGCCAGCAATTCTCAGATGGTGCCAGTGCTCGTATCTGAGCAGAAACATATTGCAACATGCTTTGTTGTAGCTTACACATTAAGCAAAGTATCCCTCCTCCTTCCCTCTTTTGCACAGTCTTCATTAGGGAGTCAGAGAGGCTGGGCTGCAGGAGAAGAGATGAAGTGAACGCTGTGCTATTGTTAAACAGAAGATTTAAATGTCTGGCACTGCTGGAAGTGTCAGATCCAGTGTACAGCATCATTGTCAAAGGCAAATGGAAGAATGAGCTTAATTTGGCTCTGAAGAAAACCTGAGTTAGAGCGACAGCGATTACTAGAGTGACAGAACACACTCTGTGCACTAGTTCAAACACAATGCCTATAACTGGAATTGTGTTTTTGGCAGTAAATGGATAGTACTGTTTGTGGTTTCACTGTTGAATGGTGAATGAAGTCACACATTATATGGTAGCACATAACATTGCTGCAAGTGCTGCTTTTCAAACTCCCGTCTGAAAAACGGCACGTTGCTGCAATTCTTATCCCCTTTGCATTTAACTATGAAAGTACAGGAAGCTTATGATTTAAGATATTGTATAATAACTGGAATTAGTTTTGTTTTCAGGGTGAAACAAACTGAATTTTTTGCTTCACTTCAGGGGAATGTTTTTATATTTGGGAGAAAAAAAATTGTTTTGTTAACAATTCAGCGCTACATGCCATCTGCTTTGGGTATTTACATAAGCCACTTGCTTACAGATTTATGATTTAATCTTATAGACGATGATGTACTGTGAGTAACCTTGCATTTTTTAATGATCAGTTTCATAAAATTTTAAGAAGTGTTTTAAAGAGTTAGAAACTAGTTCCAGGGCTGTAGCCACAATACCAAAGTTTCATCTTAAAATATACAACATAAACCAGCCATATATTGCAACACAGTGTAATGTTGCCTTGAAAAACCAGAAGAAGTTTTTCTCAGAGTAAGTTTGTTTTGTTTCATGAAGCTTGGCAAGATGTATCCCAGCTTTAAGTACTGTAGGCAAAGTGTGGGCGATGGGCAATCAGGTCTTAGTGAGGGGGTGGAGGTTCGGGGTGATTTTGTCATTTGTCATGTGCACTAAGTGAGTCAGTGAAACGGCTGGAGAGGATGGGAGGTGGCTGCGGGCTCTGTCGCTGTGGTAATTGTGAGTCATTCAGCCTCAGTGAGCACAGGCCCCAAGCCTCTCTAGCAGCAGGACGTATGGTAGGGGAGCGATCCTCAGAAGCCTGCCTGCTCCACAGGCAATAATCAGCCTGTTACTGTGACAGGTACACCGTTTTAACCCCTTTCCCCTGGTGACAGAAACACTCTGTTGCCATAATATAGCACAGAGATTATGGGGTGACTTAAGTAAGACCTGCACCATAACTCAGAGAAGTAAGGGACTGGTGATAGACCGCTGTTTCTGAGAAGTAGGGTAGAGATTTAAAATTATAGGCCTGAGTCAACACATTCTGACGTAACTTGTAACTGTTAGAGATATCCTGCAAAATATACTTCAGAGATGAAGAGATAAATGATGAAGAGATACATGGGTTTCTCATCTCTAATGTGAACACATTAGAAAATCAACTTCTGATTGTTTTTTCTCCTCAATGAGGATTTGGCATTTAAATCAGCTACTGTCGTCAAAAGGCGTTGTAACAACAAAACTACATTAACTGCGCCGTTCTATTGGGCATTTTATTGTCTTTCAGCAGATTGTCTTGGTTTTCGGTTCTCCTCTGGTTTTCTCTCAATGATTTTCAAGCTTTGTTTTTGGTCACAGCATGTACTTGTTCCCACCGAAAACACTTCAAATCCCACTGACTGTACACTTGCTGCTGAGCATCAGATCTCATGAACACAGTGGTACATTCTGCAGCTCAAGAATTGGATGTTCATAATGGAGGAACCAAAATGTAATAAAAATGCAATCAGTGGGAAACAAAGAGTCTAAATGAATGTTAATATTGCAATGGATTGCCTTATTAGCTAAAATGGGATTGCCATGGTAGTGTTCATCGTAGGGTTTATGGTGAAGCCTTTGTTGGGACACCTGAGTGTCATTTTTCTGACATAAAGCTTACACGTATATCTTTGCGTGTTATACGATTGCATGATCTGGAAAAAAGTAAACTTATTGATTGAATCCTTCAGTGGGGCCACCCGATGGGGCTTAAGCATGTGCTTGTCCTGCAGAGCTGACAAGTTCAATAAGCACTCCACTTTCCTCTGGCCGTTGAGTTGAAATATTCATCTCTAATATGACATCAATTTTTAATTAAAGACCGAGGCAGCTCAGATTTCTTAAGTGTTAGTCAATGCTTCATTCACACTACCACCTTACCCACACCCCGCCCCTGCCTCCTCTCCCCGTCTCCAGATGTAATATGCTCACTGCAGGAGATTTCTCTGTTACATGATTAAAGTCTGAAAATGGCTGTGCCCTTATAACTAATTATTCTTCTAGCTAGTGTAGATCCAAGAAGAGGTGAGTGAGAGAAAGGTAATTTCACAAGAAACAAGCCATTTGACTCTTAATGAATAATTTACTCCAGCTTCTCTGGGGTCACTGGAACTAAGATGTGCAGTACGTGAACAAACTCAATACACTGAATCTTTTTTTTTTATTTGAAACTATTTTTTTCAAACATCCTCTGTCTTTCTGCATCCTCCACCCCTCTTTTTTCCAGCCCATTTTGGACATGTTCACTTGTGCGGTCCCAGAGGACTTGGGCTCATTTTGTATGCTCAGACTGAAGCTAGACTCTGAATTGGCTATCAAATTTTTACATTATAAGATATCGACAAGTTGGCAGTGCGAGGGAGGATGGAAAGTGGCAGCAGGGGATGGTTTCTCCCCAGTGGGGACCAAAGCAAGGGCTGGGAGACTCAGCTGATTAAAGCCACTGCTACAGTATTTATACCTGTCTGGTAAAGGCTGGGAGGACTGCAGGATTGTCTCGTGGAGGCATAAAACCCTCAGTTAAATGCCCTTTTTATTAAAGGCTGATGTCTGATGCAGTGCGCCAGTCTTTCTGTTAATTTTTAGAACACATACAAATGAACATAATTTTGTCATTCCTCCACAACCACCATTAATATGCTCCTGAGGGAGCCTGTTAAATTGCTTCAGTGGAGAGGTGCTGAGTGGCCAAATCAGACAATGGTTTAGCTGTGCAACTCCCAGCTGAGAACGTGTGTAACTGTGTGAATGGGCTCCTTTTACACTTATAGTAGCTCTAAAAAGGTACTGAATCTTGGGATTCTCTCATTAGTGGACAGCTGTGGTTGAACTGAGAATATGTTGGGTCACCGTCATTTAATTGATATGTGGGCTAGATGTGTTCACATTAGCATGGTAAATGCGCACGCCTGGCCGACTGCTTTGAGGATCTGTCTGGCATTACGAGTGGCATGCACATAAAGCTGCTAAAGTGAATATGCAAAGCTCATTTACATATGACAAACAGGCCAGACGCTTAGATGTCTGAAGTTCCAACCGTCTCAGCAATCTTCTCGCTGAATTTAGACTTTTCTGTGTTTTAAATGATTAAACCAAATGTAAGCAGGAAGGGGAAATGTGATCACAAGTGCTTGCTTGTAAGACATTTGACACTCTGCAGTCCACCTCAGCTGGACTGGACACAATCGGGAAATGTCACCAGAGGAACAGAAACACGATTCAGTTTCTAAAGGAGAGATGGTGTAGGTAAAGTAGATCGGTAGATAGAGCTTTATTCTATCTATATATGAAGGTAATTGCCCTCAAAATAAGTTTAATTTTCTTGTTTTGTTCTTTTTCTTTTATCATTAAGAGCCTGCTTCATGGTGCATTTTATTCCTACAACCACAGTGATAACTGAGAGCATTTTTAGATTTATGAAGTGATGAAAGGAAATTGCCAAAGGCACCTCTATGAAAACCCTTTTGACTCTAATGTGCCAAAAAGAATTGGAACCTGGCTTTGTTCAATGTTTAAATGTCTGTTTTGGAAAAGTATGTGCATTACTTCAATATGATTTGCATATTTGAACATTTAACCATCTTTTTTTTTTTTTTAATCATTCTTAAGTAATATCTTGCTCAAATGACAGTTGTTAACTTTTATGTTGTATACTGCAAAAATAAAAAGGTAAATGTAAAATATAAATAATATGACCATGACAAAGAGCTCTAAAAATCAATGTCGGTTTCTTTTAATGCATTGGATAAATGGATTGATAAATCGAACAGCTGAAGTTGCCTTATCTTAAGTAGTTAATAGACATTTATGTGTCATTTTTGAGAAGGCTATTTAGAGGAATTGTGCAATCTGTGTAACTACTCAAATTGATCTTTTATGGAGTAATGAAATTAAAAAAAAAGAAAGAAATCAATGTGCTTTGCAAAAACATTCCCATTATCCATTTATTCCTGCATTCCTGTGGCTCTGCGTTTCCTATAATTGGAAACCCCTGTATAGACACTCAGCAGGCCTTGTCTGGACATGTGCACCACTCTGACCCTGAAAATCACTGTACCGTCACTGGTCGGCACGCTGGTAAACTGCATACTAGATGGTCAGTCATGCAGAACAGACTGTTTACAGATTTTGAGAGAAATGAGAATATTAATGGGCTTTTGCACACTGGTTTCAGTCTGGTGTGGCAGCTCAAGCAACACCGTGATGAGGTCAGCATGAAAGCTTTGGTTTTCTTCAGCGTTAAACTACACTGACAGCCTAGTGTTCCCCTTTCAAATAAACCCAAATCCCCTGGTCCCATATTGCCTTTTCCACTACTGCTGAGATGCCTACAGATTTTAAAACAATGAAAGCTTCACTTTATATTGATACTTCCTATAACAGTTTGTATTTTCACAAAACATTAAAACAACTTTCTCTATTGTTAGCTCCAGCAGAAGCTCTGTGAAATTAAAATGTCGGTTATGGATTTTCCCATCCTTAGTTATTCCTTTGTGCGAAAGTCATGCGCATCTTTATCTGGCTCCCCGGGGAGTTACACCCACTCATTATACCCGAGGCAACGAGTCATTTTTCTTAAAGCTGTGCACTGTAATCCACACTTCACTATCAGAACCAGTAGACAAACCTACAGATATTCTTTCAGGGTCTGCTCTGTCTTCCCTGCAGTCTCCTAGAAAGCAATGCCACAGTAAATTGTGCTGGTTTGAGGAGACAACGTATTCTGTCTGAGGACAGCTTGGCGCTTCAATATGAAGGGCTGTCAGTGTGTCAGGGTGTGTGCTTTCTCTCTGTCTGTCTGGGTCTCTGCTATGGGGCTGCCTGGAGCCTGTGGGAGTGGCTCACTGGGTGGTCGGGGGTGGTGGAGAGGTGCACCTCTGGGGTCCTACATGCTGTGCATGTTCATAACTCAAGCCGTTTTACCCTACAGGCAATAGACTACAAAGATTGTCCAGGACTGCTCATCCGCTGCTTCGTCATGTTTATATGTTGTTTATATGTCCTGCGATTGCTCCTAGCTCTTTAATTTGTTTGAATGAAACAAGCAGTGTCAGAGCAACACAGGTGAAGTGACGAGAAGAGAATAGGAATCGAAAAGCATACAACAAATTTAAGCCATATTCAAGGATGCCTGAATTATCTGAGCAAACCAATTACTTTTCTAAACGTATTATTAATAAAAAGACACTAATCTTGCTTTTTTTTTTAATTTAATGATCTGCAACAAATAGAAATAGTGCTAGATCCAGAAGCTCGTGTAAATAAACGCTGAAGCTGATTGATGATGTAATAATAATAAAGTCAAAATGTTGTTTTCCTCAGTAACGAGGGGATATTGTTTAACTTATCTTCCTATCATTACCCCAGAATTAAGAATTATGTCGAAGTGGTTAAACCTAAAAAAAACTATTATCTACGAATCCATTCGATTTTTAGTTTCCTAAATAAAAAAGATTCCTAATGATACTGAAGTTAACTTTTTTGGGTTATTCAATCGCTACTTGCTTGAAGGGTATGTCCTTAATTGTTATTTTCCTCTACACTGATGGATAAAACATGAAGTGCATATTCTGCTGCTGATGATAAAGACACAATGAGATGATAATTTTCCTCTTCACATCACCCAGTTATGACATTGGTGGAAAACTATAGAGCACATACCCTCAGCACAGCAGACTGCTCAGCTTGCATGGATACAGAGCCGGCCTTCCCTTATGATAGAAATTTGACAATTATGAATGAGTTTTTGTGTTTCCAGCATCTGCGTGGGATGTGAGGCGCGGAGTGAAAGTTTATAAGCTCTGACGTGCCGACTGCAACACCGATGGCAAAGAGGACAAGAGTGAGGAAGCTGAAGAAAACAACTGTGCTCGGTCTGCTGCGGCTGTACACATTTGTGACTGCATGCGATGTATGCAGCATCGGACTGAGTTTTCGTCTAGTTTCACAAGATGAGGTGGTATGTATCTGGGTGGACAAGGTCAGTGACCCTGCTAGGAGGACAGGTATCTAAGAAACATGAATCTAAGAGTTTGTGACAGGTAAGAACGAAGAGAGGAGTCTGTGGTGGTTAGAATTAGCGTCAGGCAGCCTCTGCTCTTTAACTACACGCACAAATCTTCAGGTTTACACAGAGTGCGTTTGTGCATTGTCGCACCATGCTGTCTTGTGGTGTTTCAGACGCAGCCAAAGCTGCCTGGATTTAATGTCTTTTGTTGTCTCGGTTTTTGTGCTGTTATGCTTCTGCGATGTAAAATCTTGTCTTTGTCACAACAGTGATTTTGGCTCTGCAGCTTTAAATGTAACAGCACAATTTGTTTTTAATTGATGCGCTGTCTTGAGTAAGTGTTTCCTTGCTGATGGCAAAGTCAAATAGAGGGTGTGAGTAAAAGTTAAGAAAGAGAAAACAGAACAGCGCTAGTTCCCAATTTCCCAGTGTGAATTCTTCAAAGTGTCACATTTTCTTTTCTTTTCTTTTTTTTTTGTAAATTACTTACACGCAGAGCGAAAAGTGTGGCATGTAGACCTTCAAATATGTATGAATGTCTCCACAGAAATTCAATTTGTAAAAAGTGACATTCGGTGCTCAGCTACAGAAGTGAAATTCAGTTATCAAGCATGATGGCCAGTGTCTGCATCTGTGCAGAAAGCAATCAGTGTGAGCATAAAGCGCTTCTGTCTCTCACGGCCACAGAAAGGCTACCTGGGGCTACCCCTTCCAGAAAAATCTGGTGAGAAAGAGCATCTGTGATTTACAAAGAGTCAAGTCTACGTTACCCCAGAGATTTTTAATACGCGAAGGTTGCAGCACAGAATTACTTAACAAAAAGCTCTTTTTGAATATCTCCATTTATTGAAATGTAGAGACGCAATTCTCCTTGTCAGTGAAATTATAGTTGGGTTTGCATTTTCCAGTCTAGAATAACACAAATGTGCCGTGTTGAATACGAGTAATGCATTCAAAAGCACATGGTTCTTCAAACAATTGCAGAGAAGAAATTGTGCAGCTCACCGGAGCAGCAGAGTTCAATGCCCTTTTCGAGGACACTTCATTCTTCTATTGATAGTTCCTGAGATTGTTGAAGGAGAGAGCTGCACATCTCGTTGACCTCACTCCTCCCAGATTTCACTGGCTGGGTTGAGATTTCATCCTATCAACCCTGGTTCATCCACACGGCTGCGTTTGTAATTATATGTGGATTAACATGTGTAATTCTTTGAAAATCACACAGAATCTGTTATGACTCTCAATTAGGGGTATAGACCTCTGGGGGCAGATGTTTAGCCGGCTCATTTCTTAGCACTAATATCTTGGTTCGCTCCATCTCTTTACTTTCATTCTTACATTTGCCTCCACCTGTCTATCTGTCCTTCCATAACTGGAAATGTTCACATTAGAGCTGACTTTCACTTTCATCCTAAATATTTAATAGACTGTCTTGAGAAAAATCACTCTAGCGATTTAGTTTAGTGAAACAAATGCAGTCAGATTGCTGAGCTTCACTGATGAAAAATAACTCCAACTGCTGCCAAAAATAAACATAATTTCTCAAGCAGTCAATTATACAACTGAGATGGCTTTTATTATTCATAACCCTTCATTCAAATTCAGGGAATAATTAACATTTGAAACACATCATTCATCACATAAACAACAACCAGAGTGGCACCTTGTGTTAATAGTCGTCTGTATTAGTAGCCATTTGCAAAAGATCCCTCGAGACTGAACCCTCTCTGAAAATTGCAGCGCTATTACAACAGAAAATAATCCAAATCGAATTTTTAATGCATAGCAGGCTCGTGTGATTATTAATCACTGCTCCATTACTTAATAAAAAGTTACTTAATTTATTAATTGCTCCATAATTTATCAATGTCACAGGGCTAATGAATTACCCAAGATTCCCTGCTGAGGGATGCCGTGTACGTTTTTCATAGATACATGGTCTGGTGAGAGGGAGGAGAAAAAAAAAGAAGCTCTAATTAATGTCATTATCATTTAGCCACAGACCTTGTGGGTTACAATAGGCTGTAGCCCTGCAGCTCACAAAATGCTTCCAGAACCAAAACAACAAGTGAGTGTTAAGCCTATTATCCCTACTCTTGTATCTAGTTATACAACAGCTGAAAAGGCACTCGTCCCCCATATTTTAAGACAGCGTGTGGTCTAATATTTCACAGAGAACAGAAGAATTTGTTAAAAGAGCTCTGTCTCAGCCAAGAATATCAGTGAGTCTGTTAAGTCACTTACAACCACTGTCTGTTAGACCTCAGATCCTCAAAAGAGCTATCACTTTGTTCTGAGTATCTGAATAATACCTTAATATGAAAACCACAAGGTCATCCTTGAAGGAATGCCACCACAAACGGGTTGAACAGCCACTCAACCTCACTTCAGTATTTCAGTCACTCGTGGGTTTTTTTTTTTTTGGATCTTGCTCATTCCCTGGGCCCTGAGATGACTGAGCTACCCTTAGCCTAGGGGTTTCCGAACAGAAGGATGTTTTCAAGTTTTCTCATGCGATTTAAAGCTGACTCCTCATTAAAGGCTGCTTTTTAATAAATCTAGAAGCGCACATGAAAGAGGAGTGGGTGATCCAAATTAAATTGTAAGATTATGCAATGCTGGAAGTATTATTTAAGCTGCACAAACTTCAGTGTTTACATATCCATTATGGGGTGGCACGGGTGTTGTGTATGAATCCATTTAGCATTAATTTGCTGAATTAGATTTCTCCCCACCTACTGTATAAATTCAGTCTTTAATCACATCATTCAGTAATATAACCGTTCTCACAGTAAAGACTACTAAAACAAACCAGAGCTTTTATCTTTGTGTGGATCTTTCACGTGAAAAAGTATTCCAGCCTTGCTGATCCTACTGTACCACTTCACACACAAGAACCTTGGGGCATGGCCCTATAGTGTAAAGGTGCTCAGCTTAAATCAAATCAAAGCCACAATTTAAAGAGTGCTGAAAGGTGGCATCTTATGTGTAATGCATTTCTACAACGTCTGGTTTTCACGGAAGGTTGAATAAACTTTTCCTCAGTTGATTCACAGTTTTGCGTTTGATTTTTTGGGGGTTCATTTGATAAAGGAAATCATAAATTAGTAACACTGTAACTTTTTCATGTAGTGTTTGTTGACAGTCTTATAGTGCTGAGGACTGAAGCGGCTCCAAAGACGCACAGAGTATCACAGATTTGTGGCAAACACCGATGGCACGGTGCGCTGCGCACGCTGCCAGCACGAGCGTCCCCCGAGAATAGAGATACTGAGCCCGGCGTATCCGAAACGAGCGGGGTCAGAGTGAATGTTATTGTCTTAACAATTACTAGTGATAGCAAAAAATTAAAGCAGACATCAGCAGAATTTGGTTTGCGGTGAACACAGTGCTGTTGTGCAGCAGTCGAGGATTATCTCTGCATCTCTCTAAGACGCACAAATGACCTGCACGTCTCGTAATTTATCAATTCCATCAAATTAATCTAAGCTGTCAGTTTCTATCCACGCACGTCTGCGCACACATTTCCCCTTTAATTAGCGTAAATCACGGAGTTTGGAAGTTCTCTACGGTACATTCTGACGCAGAAGGTATTTTGAGGTAATTCGGAGAAAGATGCATAAAGACCCCAGTGTGACTTTTTTTTTTTTTTTTGCTCACTCCCACTCTTTTCTTACCAAACAAGCGGTTCCGTTGAGAAGGAGCAGGATGAAGCCTCGATTGGGACGCATCATTCCGGCGCGTAAAACCCACAGTCCCCTGCCCCGGCAGGAAAAAAAGGAAAAATAAAAAAAATAATATAAACTGTTAATGGTAAGAACAACAACAACAATAAAAAAAAAAACTCCCGAAGACGGGCTTTTCCCCCTTCAGGAAGATGCTCTTCCTACTGCACCCGGTCCCTTTCGGCTGGCGCACGGTCCCATTCCCATAGCTGACTCAAGTGCTGTTTCCACAGACCTAAAAAAAAAACGTAGGAAACCACTTGGAGTGCCTCTCTACTGTCTTTACTTTCCCCCCCACCAATCCCGTGTTTGAGTCAGATTACATATGGTGTGAGAAATCCATGAACATGCGGAAGGCTGTTATCATCCATGCAAAAATGAAGCGAATCCGGCTCAGAGTTAAACGGGTACACAGGGTGGTGGGTAGATCATATCTGGTCACTGGTGCCAGTGGAGATCCTGGAGGGATGGAGCTGCAGCCTCCTGCAGAAACTGAGCGATGCTGAGACTGGCAAGAGCAAACAGACGTTTTAACAGTTCTCTCTCTCTCACTCTCACTCTGCCTCTACCTCACTCCCTTCCCCTACCCATGTGTTTGTGTCTGTCCCCTTCTTTCTCCAATCTCCAATCTCTGTTTCCCTCTCTTACCCCCTCCCTTATTTCACTTTCCTCTCACCTGTCTAGCATCTCCCCCTTTCAGTTACTTTCTCTTTACTCAGCTGATCCAACATATAATCAAATAAGTTACAATAAGCATAAATATCCAGTAGTGACACAACAATAAACATCTGTCCCACTTGTGCGAGGGCTTGAGTCTTTTCTATTCCCTTACAGTATTTCTGACATCACTTTTTCAGCCTACAGCAGTCAGCCTTTCTAATCCACTGACAACTCTGGGCATTTCTCACCAGCAACCCTGTCATTAAATATAATCATCACTGTGGGTGGGTGAAAATGATTGATTGGGAAAGACTGGATCTGTTTTCACACTGTGCTTGTCACAACAAAAACAATTCTTGTCATATGGTAACTGAAGAGGTTAACGCTGAGCTGTGGATCTCCCACAATGTGTTTGATCCTCACACACGCGGTCACATCGCACACGGTATAGTCAGAGTGTTCGTCCTCCCCAAAGGACACCAAACTGGAGCCCTGCTGAAGGGTATTGACATACATGGTGAGCCCCGATGAACCAGTGACCGTCACCTCAGTCCGGTGTGATTAATAAAGAGTTTTCCCCAATAACACTCAGTTCATTAGAAGCAGGTTAATGGACTGAAATGCATGATATCACTACACAGGTCCCCTGGCTCCCAGCGGCTCGATTTCTGCTTAATTGCACTCATAGATGAGCTTTGCGTGAGCTGTCCTCCCTGTATCTTTACACACACTTGCTCTTATTTCTCTGCAGCACCAGAGGAAGACCTGGTCTATATCTTTATGCCACTAGGTCAGAATTTTTTTATATTTATGTTGTTTTATCTCTGATTAAGCCATTTAGACCCTTTGCTAATGTTATTTTACTACCTACTAATAATGCATTTGGTGTGGTGCGTAACGATAAAAGGGTTTATTGATCTCAGTTCATGGTGTTAATTGGCTCAACTGGATGTATTCTGTGGGACCTGACCCCCTAAAGGAGCCAGGTCATACCTGAGGGGTCATTGGAGGACAGGAAGCGCTGTCAATCTAGTATGACTAAAACTTCAAAGAGTTATGGCAAAATAAATTCTTTAAGACAGCCGCTTTAGTCCGGCCATCTGCCTGTGCGCGCACACACAGATTTGCTGCTCATTATGATGCAGGAAATGCTGATGGAAGGTGGGAATGAGCTCATCAACTGAGGAGGTTTCTTGATCTGTCTCTCTTTTTTATTGGATTATTTCAAACACTAAACGTGCCTCTGTATAATTCAAGCAAGCCTCTTCAGTTACCCTAGGTATGAGTGAGCTCTTTGGGAGAGGAAACATAACCTATAAAGGGAGATCTGCTCCCAAGCCCACAATCTGAAGAAACAGCAACCATAATAAAACTCCTTTTTAAAACGCAGCACGTTCATTCATACGCACACTTTCACTCCTGCACATAATTACGGAGCCATAACTCAGCCTATGTACTCTCTGGGGAGAGCTGCTGCTATTTTTTACTCATTTGAGAAAAAAAAAAAAAGAAGCATTGTGGATGCTAAGATACCCATCATTTGACACCCAGGATCGACTTATCTTAATGTTGTTTCACACACGACTCACATCAGCATGACAAATAGGAATTTGTGTTTGTGTATTTCCCTTTTTATTCCTCTCTCCTGGCAAACTCCAACAATTGTGCTCAATCATTGCTTTGCTTGACACGTAATCCTATTTCACAGTATAATTCAGTTTGAATGTGGAGCTGCAGGCGACAGACAGTCCAGACTGGGGCTGAAAGGTTTATAGACGAGTATTGGCTGCCCTCTAGTGTCTTTCATCAGTTCTGGACCTTCAGAATGGAGACAAAACTTCATTAAGCAGGAGAGGTCGTTTAAAGGGCCATTTCACCTAAATGTGTATTTAATCATTTGTCCTTTTTTTTCTGTTTTTTTTTCTTTAATTAGCGGGGTCATATTTTTGTAGTTAATGAGGATAACACACAGTTCAGATAATACTACTGCTACCGGTGACATGCCAGTGAAAAGAAGAGAATGGAAGCTCCACGTGTAAAGAAAATGTAAAGGATTTATGATTTTACACTGTTAAGTACAACATGCAGTTTTGAATTTGGAAGGAAATTTATAAAGCATGTTTGTTGTATTGCAAATATTCCCATTCCATGAGATCCGATAATTATGAAACACCTTCACCAAACCTGATCCGAGTCTGTTTTGTGTGTGTCAGAGCAGCCCGGCACTTTGTCCTGTTCACCCTCATTCACACTGATCATTTTAGATTTTTAGTAGTTCACGTTTATCTTTAAGTGACTTGTATCTAGTTTTGAACACAGCTGAGCTGACATGCATGATAAAAAAAAAAGCTTTCAATGTGCTGAAGAATAAGAAAAGTAATGTAATTTGGGCAAAACTCAAATCATGAATATGGAGAGACATGGCTGTGCTAACATATATGGCTTCCCACCCCTGTCGTCATCTCTGCTTTGGTTCTCTTTGTTGTTTTTGCTCTTCTCTGTGTCTGTTCTTTCCAAGTGCCAATAATGAATAAGAGATTAAAAAAACAACAACAACAAGCAAATGATGCATGAATTACCATCTGAATCTTCAGGCCACATTTTTAACACCAGAGATAGTATAGACCTCATATTTAGACACTAGGGTCCTGAATAAGCTCAGTGTGAAGCTTCACAAAATGACTGTGAAAACACCTTTTTGAACAGTGGATGGTAGAAATATAAAAAATGTAATTAAATTAAATGTGGATTTTAAAAAAAAACAGTGTTTTTAGGGCTTCAATCTTCATTTCATTCACATTTAGGTCTTTATGTTAATATGGCAGAAACGACTTAAATATAACCCAAACTACACAGGTTCCATTATTATATTTATAATTGTTAATTGCCCTGTCTCTGATTTAATATAGATGTGCTTAATAAAATGCACATATTACATTGACCCAGCTGTGATTTAGGAATGAGCCACATCAGCTGCCACTATGGGGTGCTGTTACCAAAGGTTACACTTTAAGGCTCTGGCCAGACTCCACTTGCATTGATATCAGCAACCATCAATCCACCAGTGGAGGCATCGTGAACATGGTGCTGTGTCAGTGTTTGTTCACTGTGACAGTTCGCTCTATTGTATGAAACACTTTTGCTGGAAGTCTTTTTTTCTGGCTGCTGTTGGTGGTTTAGAGGAAACAGATAACATCAGGCTTCAAGTCTGACGTATATTTGAGTCTCTATCTTGTTTCAGTCTGACTCAACTGGATTTTCCATTTGTTGAAAGAAAATAACACAGTGGTATTGTTAAGAGGAGGAAAATATAAGGAAATGTCAGATCAACGCAAAGATTTATTTTTCTGTTTATCTTCTTACTCTCAGCCCCTCCCACCAACATCACCACTCTCTTCTCCAGTGTTAATCTTGCATCTTCGGATACATAAATATATGAGGGACTTCAGGCTAACAGCAGGCTGACTAAACTTCATGAGCTGCTCTGTGAGTGCATAAGTCATTCCGTCCCTTGCTAACCATTGTGTTTACTGAGAAGAAGCTAGGCCACAATAAGAGATCAGGTCAGAGTAAGAGTGGTGACGGATGGTGGTAGTAGAAAAATATGGAATTGCCAGATAAAGAGAGTTTTAGATGTGGACTGAGGGAAGAAAAGAGGTCTGGATTGATGAAAATGAATTAAATTCTTACCTCTGGGGAGGTCTACACTCTCAGGACCCATTAATCCCACATAAATCCCTCGTTCTTTATGTTTCATTTCCTCTTTTCCATTCTGAAATTTATTGGATATTTCCCAACATGCCAATCTTTTTATCCCCCATTTGATCGTACTGTATTAAATACAATTCTGTATTCTCTTTCTCATTCTCACCAAAATATTTTCACAAGATGACCTTTTTCCTTCCACGATTATTTTGAGATCCGATGTAAACTTTAAATGCACCACAGAGGGTTAATTGAGTTGCTGAAGGGAAGTAAGACACATTTGGGACTTGTCAGATTTATAATTTTCTTTCGTTTTCTTCTCCTTATTGAAGAGGATTACGTGATTGTTTCCAGATGATGACAAGGAGGCCCAGACACAGAGGCTGGTTCAGTACAAATGTTTCAAATCTTTTTAGCCACACTCGCAGTGTGGTTTGTTGGCCGGTGTTTCGGTGCAGCATTTCAGCCCTCACTGAAACAGTATGTTAATGAACTTTGGTACGACACATGATCCCCAGAGAATTGTCTTTTTTCCTGCTGTGCCTTTCCTTTAGTCTCACAAACATGTCAACATTTCCACTTGTTGAGAACTTCAGTTTATTAAAACTTGTTTTACATAACAAAAAACACACAAAAACTAAATCCCAAAATATATTAGTGATTATGATCACATTAGATAAAGGCCTCTGCCATAAATGAAAACTAGGAACCTTGTTAACCTTGTTACAGTGGGATCGCATTAGCTGTGAAGTCAATGAGTTGTTAGACCACACCAATCTTTAAATAACATCATGTAACATGCTTGCAGGTCAGTGTTGTTCAGTTCAGTTCAAGTTTATTTCTAAAGTGCCAGTTCACAACAACAGTCATATCATGGCACTTTATATTATAAGGTGAAGACCTTATAACACACCCCACCCGGTCATGGCGGATGGCCGCCCCTCCGTGAGCCTGGTTCTGCTGGAGGTTTCTTCCTGTTAAAAGGGAGTTTATCCTTCCCATTGTCGCCAAAGCGCTCGATCATAGAAGGTCATGTGTGATTGTTGGGGTTTTCTGTTGGCGCTGTATAATTAAATATTTAAAAATTGAACCTAAAGTATTGGAGAATGCCCTCTATGAGCAAGAATTGTGATTGTGTGACGGTGGGAAAGAAAAACTCCCTTTTAACAGGAAGAAATCTCTGACAGTACCAGGCGGAGACAGGGGAATCCCTGTTTAAATGTTCAGTTTCATTATTTGAAATCTTCGTGTGACAAAGCCATACAGAGACTAATGTATGCTTTTTGACACTAAAATGGTGCACTCAATATAAAAGCAGTGTGTAATGTTTACTGCAGTTTTGCCGTTAAATAGCGGTTTACTTAAAAAGTTGTGCAGCTTTATACAGCGCACTAAAGTTTGGCCATTTTTACGTCACACGTCAGTGCTAGAGGTTGAATTCAGTACAAATGATGTCGATGTTGGTAAAAAGGTAAAGCAGCAGGTGGAAACTCTCAGCGAAGCCATTGTTAAGGCTCAAAGAAAAGAACAGCATCAGTTACACTAATATTGCATTTAAAAAAAAAAAAGACAAAAGAAAAAATTACTGATGGAACATCTGCTAAAGCATCACAGAACCGATCCTAACAAGGCGAGACTGACATTTCTTAAAATGGCTACGAAACAGACAGCATGGCATGGTCTGTCACCACCAGCTGGTAGAGCTTTTTTTTATTTTTACTCCAGTTACAGACTAAGACAGAAGTTTCATAGCTCCATAGCGTTTTTTAGATTTTATCATTTTGTATGGTTTACTTCACTGTTTTTATTGTCAGAGTTTATTAACGCACTACTGAAATTTTCTTGTCATTACTCTTTATTTAATACAATGTTTTCAGATTGTTAGGTTGAACTGTAAGCGGCTTTTTCTATGACTGCCAAGAGAGTGTTAAGACCTATATTTTTTCTCTGACGGCTGAGGAAATTCTTTAAACGTTTTATGCCATAAAACTCTTTTAAAATCCTCTGGAAATTGTCAAAAATGCTTTGTCATCAAGATTAAAACCAAGCTGTTATACACCAAACGGCATCGCTATAACTACATGACAACTTACAAATACACTGTGGCAACTCTTAAAGTGTTACAACGTAACACCACACTGTCAGGGACGTAGTTTAAATTAAAGCAGACAGTGCAGTGTTATGCTTAGACTGGATGACACCTGATCTCTGTAATAATCCATGAACCATTTTCATGGTTTTAGTCAGAATAAGTTGTGATCTGCTCATATGCTCCTGATCACGGGTGACAGAGTGCCATCTGACCTGTTCACAGCATGTGTTTGGGGGCAAGCATGTCTAAAGACGTTAGCGACTCAGGGTTGTGTATCAGTTTGCTTGGGTTTTCACAACATGGGGGGGGGGTGAGAGTGGCCAAACTTTAACACCGCTGGATTTCAGTTCTGGTACTTTTCCTTTAGTTATAATGATAAACCTCCATTGAATACTAAAAATAAACATCTCAGGGAGCCCAGAGGGCCAGCTTAGGATTACCCACTGAGAAGCACGACATTCACTGAAACTCTCCCGTGTCCATCGTATTACAGATTTTAAACCAATCCAACTTTTATATAACCTTTGACCTTAAACAAGCCAGTTGGTCCACTCACAAACATTTCCTGGATCATTACTAGAGCAATGTATTATACCGGAGTGCCTCCGGGGCTCAGCTTGAATACATTTGAACCTTTGTCAGAGCTCCTTCTATTAACACTGAGGTTTGCTTAATCAGCACGAGTGATGGCCATCGGAATCGGTTAAGCAACAGAGAAAAATGGAAGCTGTGTCATAAGGTCATCCCCCAGTGTTCCAAATGAAGGTGTCTTTAAGTGGTTTGCCTTGCTTGACACATCCATCACCTGGAAACCACGAGATTAAAAGAGAATACAGGCAGGATTTAAAGTTATGGCCAATTAGCCTGTACGTCTGTTCTATGTTACGTCCTGTGGTGCTGTCGCTGATGCAGTGAAACAGCAATAAGTCAGAGTTTTAAGTGGTAAAATTAGGATTCCATTAAGAATTCAATTAATATAGTTTTCTGTCAAGGTTGTAGTTTCATCCGAAGTCACGCGGTTGACCTAAAGTTTTAAATTCTGAATAACAATGTAGGATGGACGTGTCTCAGATGGACATGAGAACACAAAACAGGTTAACATTAAGTCATCACTTAATGGAAGTCTTCAGTCTAACCTCTTAAAGTCTTATCAGTCAGCGCACTCTTTCACGTGCTAAACTATAACACCACGAACAAGAGAGGCTTTGTTGTGACCATCTTCTTTTCTTTTATCCACCCTTATAACAGACAGGCCTGCAATATGTCTCTACCTATATATAAACTGAGTGCACTTTTCCACATATTATAGCCCCAGCAGGTTGCTCCATATGTTCTATATAGCTGTATCTGAAGGGCTATCATAGATCTTAATGTGGTGTCCTCAAGTTACACTGCTTTTTTAGGGTAGATCAAAGTGGAGCCACCATCAGCTGAAATGCTCTGAGAATCAGGGACACAGAGGGAAGGCCATCAAGAGGGAATAGTGGGAAGGTGTCCAACTTCAAGGCCTTTGTGCTGGACCTGCGTAAACGCCTTTATGCAGTGGGCAGATCGGTAGAGCAGCGTCAGAGAGAGAACAGCAGGATGCCCTCAGGGACATGAATGACAGTGACCCTTTGAAGTGGGTAGGATTGCAGCTCTGTGCATCCCTCTCAGAACCCCACCCTTCTTCTGCACATCACATATGGACGCCTCGGAAAAACTACCCGTCGGGAGCACCGTGGCTCACAGACCATGGCGGCGTAACCTGAGAGTGGTTGAAGCAGCCTGTCAGGCCACTGTTAGAGACTTCCCATTGGTCCAAACAGGAAGCAAGCGTGACCCCTTGAAGCCCCAGGGTCGAATATGTCTCTTAGAACAGTGACAATTGGATTAGTTACTTATGTAGACCAGGCAGTCATGGGATCCTATAAACCCAGACACATTTAGACGCATTTACACAGGTTGAACTGGCCTGGGAGCACTTACACTTGCACGTCTACATGGTCAAGCAGGAACTGCTCATGTTTTTTTTTTCGTTGCTTGGCTCTGAGGCACTCAAGCTTACTTTGGGTTTCCCTGTGATATTCTGGCAATAGCACTACAACTCATCAGGAACATGATGTCAGGCTCTTCAATTTAGTTTCATGACAGGAGATCAATAATTGAAAGTGCGCTCTGTTTTTAGTGGATGAGACACCCAGCACACCTGGCTGCCCTTTCTATCTTTAGTGCTATTTTTATTTTTTGTACTTTCTGACGTGAGACAGCTAGAATGGTAACGTACGTGCACCTCGACTTCATGACGTTATTTGGATGCACTGCTTTATATATATCAGTTATCTTATCGGTATGTCATAATTCAATTTGATTGTCCAGTCAAAGCATTTTGTGTCCATAAGTGCATTTGCAAGTCTGATGTATGTACTATACGTGTCTGCGTGTATGACCATATAAGTGCTTGTAAGCGTGTGTCTGGCAAAAGGGAGCAGCTCTTTTTTTTGCTTTCCTTTCCACGTCTCTTGAGTAGATAAGGCCATGCCACCATCACTCTTGCAGCCTTAAAAAAAAAAAGATGACTTGACAGATTTAATGCCATTGGAGCCAGTTCGGTTGTCTGGTCAAACCATTTTGTGCCCATAAGTGCATTTTGTATGCATGTGTGCAAGTCACTTGTGTGTACTATACATGTATGTGTGTATGGTCATGTAAGTGCTAGTAAGCATGTGGCTGGCTCAGAGGAGCAGTGGTGCATGCACTACCATCAGTTAGAGCCCAGAGCCAGCCTGCTTTAATGGCTGCCATAATTAAAAAAGCTTTTAAAGAAGGGCGTGCCACTGAAGGGACCACAGTGGGGGTGATGCTGCGCTGGTGGGAGTAGCAGACTAATCAGCGCTACTGATTGCTGAAAAAAGAGCTCATCTTGAACGGGCCTGCTGGAAAAATGACAGAAAATGTGATGCCCTCTGACTGTATGCCTAATTTTCAAACTGTTATTTGGAACATGATGAGCCTGTGCTTGCTGAATAGCTTGTTATTCTGAAAATGCATATTAAAATATCAAGACTAAACTGAAAGTGATGCATGCTACAAACCTTTTTAGGTCACGTTAGGGCAGTGAAAGCCGTGTACACTGACTGTGTTTCTCAGCTGGCTGTTGCAGAACAAAATTATAATTTCTGGGTATCGGATAATGCGAGTCCAATAGTCATTTTTTTTTAACCTCCATTACTGGTCTCTATCTATTTCTCTTGGAGAAAATGTCTCTAGCAGTTTAATGAGTCACTGTGATGAACTGAAAGTTCTTAACTGTGTCTGAATGCTTTTTCGGTGGTGAGCAGATAGCACACAATCTGTTTTTCCCCCGAAAACAGGCAGCTAAAACGGTCAGTTGAAAGTAGCTAGAAAGTTCTGTATAACATCCATCTATCGCTACGGCCAATCCTTTCACACTGTTGAACAGCGATTGTACTTTAAAGTCACAGAAATCTGAATTCTCAGATGGTACCAAGGCAAGACAACAAAAAGTCCAAGATATATAGGCTTCTGCAGAGAAGAAAAAAAAAAACCTAGCAACGGTTATTGAGCAAAAATTAAATTACTATACTCAAAAAGTAAGAATAAATAAATAAGAGTAAATGGCTCAGTATATGAAAGGGAAATAAACATGATTCAGACAAAACTTTACAACGGTTTTCACAAATTTGCACTACTTATCTAAAGTGGCACGCTACTGTACACCTGGCCTGACCATAACACCACCGAACCGTCCTTGATGCCATTAGAGGCTGTGTTTATGTGCCTAGAAAACATTTACTTTGCTGGGAAAGCTCTGTAATGTAAACACATGTATGTGGAAACAATTACAAGACTTGGACATGCCCCAAGTGATAACCGTGTAAAAATCTAATCTAAACACACTGGAAAGCATAAATATTCATTAGAGCCAGGGGAGAGGCTGAATTAAAGGATAGTATGGATGAGATCTTGGACTTTTTTGTTACGTTTGACTCGTGATTGAGGAAACGTGTGTAGTTATGCTAAGCTGCTGGCTGGGATACAGCACAGAAGATTGGATTATATTACACAGTGGCTCCAGTACACAACATTAAAGTTAGCTGATTTTGGCTATTTTATCAAAACCAGATTTGTGTCTAAGAGTTTGGCACTTGCAAACATACAGGAGAGGCTATACTGTAATCGAGTGTGTTGGCGACCCCTCGCCACCACCACTGTGATCACCCTCCCCAACCAGCATCACCACATTCCCCTCCTCCTAGGTTGTGAAAACATTTGAAAACACTTTTCATTTCCTCAGGCCCAAAACGAAGAGCACCCCAGTCGTCACTCTCTCACACTCGTCCCTGTATGAAGGTAAATGATTCCACTCTCTCACAGCGGTCCAGTTTAGCAGAGCTACGTTATTGTGGCCTCTGGGGTCATATAGAGGAGGTCACAGAGTCAAACAGCTCTGAGCCCGGTGTGCACAACTACTGTGCACCACAGTTTATCTCCACTGAACCTATTGAATATCCACGAGGGAGAGGTGGGGGATGGGGGAATCATCTGCTTACTGCTGCGCCCAGAGGTTGGTGTAGTGACTTACGGGGGAGAAGGTGTGAGCATTGAGTTCAGGCACAGGTCAGTGTTAAAGAAAGGTTGAGGTTAAAGGTCTGTGCACTGGACCTCTACCTCCACACTCATTATCCATCCTAACATGTTATTTACATTCAACTACAAGTGACAAGCTTGTGAATGCAGTCAGACGTTATGTTGTTTAGGCAGCTGAGCTATGACGTTTGCTTTTGTTCGAATGTCCAAATGTGGATTTTTTTTGGGCATGCCGCATGTAATAATGTGCTTTTTGTGTCTGCACTTGAGATTTCCAGTTTATAAAATGTCTTGACCTCATTGCTTGTGTAATCATGCAGCATTGCAAGCTGCCAATTAGCACATCATATTTTAAACCACACATAGTTTTAATTTGTGCCCTTTTATATACTGTAATTTGCTTCACTTTAAATTGCGGGTTTTGTATGTTTAATCCTACTTATTGCAATGCTATTATAAGGGTTTTTTTTGTGAATGTGGGTTTTTTTGTTTGTTTGTTTTTGCTGTGTCCTATTATCTGCTGGAATGACCATAATTCCCTGTGGATATATATTAAGCGTTCATTTAAACTAATGTTGCAGAGTATTTGGCATGAATTTTGTGGGCCGACTGAAGTAGCCTATCTTGCTCCATAAATGGGAAAGGGATAAGTGAGTGGATAAAGGTGGAGGTGTTAAAGTGCTTAGGGCAGACTGAGTCTCCTGTCCTCAGGCCCAGGTGGGGGATTGGGAGTTTTTACGCTGGTTCTCATGTTCAGGAAGAGAGCAGGCAGGGGTACAGGATTCGAGCAATTACCTTATTTGGGTTACAGGGGAGCTATTTATTTGCCTGGTTTGACATATTTCTGTTGACCAGGGGAGTTGTGCTGTATGGAAAACCGATAGTGCTGAAGTGTATTTATTTATTCTGCAGACAAAACAGCCTTACTGAACAAGACTGGGGAGAAAAAGAAATAGTTTGCCATGTTTTTCAAAGGGTCAGATCTTTATGTTTCGTCCCAGCATGCTGTGCACTGAGTCCTGTGGAGCTGTGTGTGGTGGGGAGGACATGTCCTCCATCTGCCTGTGCAGCTTCCTGGACCAAAGCACGATGCTGGCATCTAACCGATGTTGAGATGAGTTCTGTGAGTTAAGTCTTGAGTACAATGCAGTCACCACCAGTGACCTTTAAAATGTTCAACAGGGGAAGACTGTCAGGAAATTGAACTACTGTATATCTTCCATTAGTAGCCTGTCTCTTTTAAACGTGGTTTCTAATAAACGCTGGTTTGAAAACATGTCACGACAAATAGACGCCGGTCTCAAATAGTAGCCGGGCGACCTTCGACCCGGAAGTCCCTCCGCGCTGTCTTCTTCTTCTTTTTAAATTTTATTGGCGGTTGGCAAACAACTGAATGGTGCATTACTGTCACCAACTGGTATGGAGTGTGACTGGAAAGTCACTCAAAAAACAAAAAACCCTCTGTGCTGTTGTCGGACCTCCCGCAT